>RJWK010072705.1:0-10403 GCA_004363435.1 Platanista minor
ATATATTCTTTTTCAGATTCTTTCCATTATATTAGAAGATATTGAATATAGTTCCCTGTGCTATAGTCCCCTTGTTGTCTATTTTATATATGGTAGTGTGTATCTGTTAATTCCAAAGTCCTCACTTAAGCCCCCCCCCCTTCCCCTTTAGTAACCATGAGTTTGTTTTCTATGTCTGTGAGGCTATTACTCAATCTTTTGAGCCGCAGTTTTCTCATCTGTGAATCGTACTCAACTGAGTAGTAATAGGGATTAAATAATGTTTAGTGCTGGTCTCTCAGTGAGCACTCAGTAAGTATTATAGCTGCCACTGCTGCTGTTATTATTATTGCCGGAATGTATCTTAGAGGATTTAATGCGTTCTGAAAGTGGGCATATCTGACCATGAACTAAAGTAGTTCTCACATGGCTGTGTTCTCTTTGAGGGCCTGCAGTCCGTCTTCTCCCTTCTGTATCCGTAGCCTGGACGTGGGAGAGGCTTAGGAATATGTGTGACGCCTGTGAGTCTCTCCCTTTCCTCCTACACAGCTGGTAGACATACACTCATCTCCTTTCCTTCATCCCCACTGCCGCCACCCTGAAAACCCCTCTCCTGCTGGGCTCCTGTTCCTAAGTGCTGTTCCCCCCACCATCCTTGTCCTCTTAAACCAGTGGTGCACTGCGGTAAATATTTAGCAACTGGCGCTCTGAGGCAGGGGGATCCCTGATTTGAAGTGTTTTCCGATTTCTGTCGTGCAAGTATTCCCACCATGGCTGATTTCCTGCCAGCAACACGGTGGGACTGGACGTGGAGCTGGGAAGAGATGCACGTGTGGCTCTCTCGAGCTGGGCGAGCTCACTCCAGCTCACCACTGCCTCCAACTCACCGTCTACTCCACTGTGCTGTGGTCACTTTTCACAGTGGACTCCCTGCCTAGAGCCCATCAGTGAATTCCCGCTGACCTCCAAATAGAGTTCAGAGCCCTCAGCACGTTTTTACCCAACCCCTGCAGCCTCACCAGCCTTATCCCCACCGTAGGCTCCCCCGCTGCGGCCCGCACTCGGCATCCTCAGGTTCTTCCAATGTTCTCTGCTTCTCCAGTGTCACTTCCTCCATGGGCCGTCCCGAACCCTCCCAAGATCTGGCTGAACTGCCCGTGTTCATCTGCTTTCTTGACTTCTCCTATGTCTCTCTGCACTTGTCACGGACCCAGTAATTGGTTGTTAATACTTGTCTCTCCACTAGAATATAAACTCCAAAGGGTAGTAGCCGTGCTGTTCATCTTTGTGTCCTGGGCCCCTGGCCCAGAGCTTGGCCAAATGAGGTTCTGGAGCAGACGATGGAATTTAGGGAGCATGGTTGGAAGGTGGCAGAGGTCAGCCTCATATGGGTATTGTACTACTGTCTCTGACAGGATTTTTTTTTTTTTTTAACTGCTCAGGATATATTTTATTAGGAGACCACCTGGGGTTGGTTTTCAGACTGTCCATGGGGGAAAGAAGTAAGACAGTCACAACTTTCAGCCACACCTTCTGAACAAAATCTTCTTTAGGACAAAGAACCTGTCTTGAAGCACACTTGGCCTATTACACATCCAGTATCTAACCAATGTAACATTTTTTAACCACTTTATTGAGATAGGATTAACATACAAAAAGCTGTAGGTAATTCATGTAGACAACTTGATGTGTTTGGAGAGAAGTATAGACTCGTGAAACCATCATCGTTGTCAGTGCCATCAACTGATCCATCAGCCCTGGAACTTTCCTCCCATCTGGCAGGATTTAAATACCCAGGGGCCTGTTTGCTTTAAAATCTCATGACTTCAAAACCTTCCCGATACAAAGAACCTGGAATCATTCATAATGTTAATTGCTGCTGGGAGCTCTGAAGCTGGCTAACTCATTAGGGGGCAGTGGTGAGCCCGAGAAGGAGGGAGGGCCAATGGGCTGGGTTTTTACTTCATCAAAGACCATGCAGACACCTTATCCCAATCTTTGGGAAGAGAGTTGGCTCAAGAGAAAGTTGCTTACCTACAGTCTAATGGGTATTTTGGGGCAGATATGATGCTTATCCTCCCAGCCTAAAGCCTCTTGATGCTGCAATTTTCAGTGCCAGGAGTTGAAAAACAATTTGTTATTCATACTTTGCTACATCTTTGTAATTACATATGTTTTCCGGAAAGTCTGAATGACAATCCCATATTTATCCCACAATCAAAGCCGTTGTGGATTATCAGCTGAATACCTCATTAGGAAGATTTTGAAACATGTCTCCCAAAGGTTTTTGTTTTCCTTTTAAAAATAACTACATTTTAAAGAAAAAGCAATGTATCTGTTGTATTGTACACGTCTCCAGCTGAGTGGTTGTAACTATTCCTATTATATCCACTTGAGAAGAGAGAATTTATAAGGTGGTAAATTATACAGACTGATTTTTTTTTTTTTTTTTTTTTTTTTTTTTCCATACGTGGGCCTCTCACTGTTGTGGCCTCTCCCGTTGCGGAGCACAGGCTCCGGACGCGCAGGCTCAGCGGCCATGGCTCACGGGCCCAGCCGCTCCGCGGCATGTGGGATCTTCCCGGACCGGGGCACGAACCCGTGTCCCCTGCATCGGCAGGCGGACTCTCAACCACTGCGCCACCAGGGAAGCCCTAGCCTTCTGTTTTGTGGACAGTGTTTGAAAAACACCCCCTCAAGCCAAGTCATGTAGGTAAAATAAGGGTCCCCCAGAGGATTTTTCAATCTCAGTCAGTGAAGTGACCTTTCATCTCTGGGAACACAATGGAATTCGGACAGTGGGAGCCAGCAGCTCCAGGTGAAAACTTCAGATTCTTTAAGATGAAGGACCAGATCTGGAAAAAGTTCCTTTGACTTATGTACTACTTTCAACTAAGCAAACAAAGTCACAGGCATCTCACTGATCTCATCCTCATACCTGCTCTGGGAGATAAGGGTTTGAGCCCCCTTTTTCGGATGAAGAAATGTGAATTTCAGGGATAATTCAGAGACAACTGAGTTTCAGAGACAAACTGTCCCAAAGTCACACAGCTAGGAAGTGTGAGAGCCCCACGTCAAACTCAGGTCCGTCAAATTCCAAAATACAAGTTCCAAAATCCACAGTTATTACATCAGAAGTTGCCTTCTGACAGAGAGTTACATTTGCCAAATTCACATTTGGTTGGGGACAGAAAGCTTCACATCAGGATGAGTGCCAAACTCAAATATTAGAAAGGATCAGGCAGGTGGGGCAGTTGGGCTGGGTAGGGACTATGGCAGTGGAGAATTCATGGTGGCCCTTCTAAAGGGGGCAGCTGCCATTCAGCTCCAGCTCATTGTGACAAAAAGGGAATGCAGATATTCTGTCACCACACATTTTATTGTTCCAAGAGAAAGTGGAAATCCAGATTTTTATGTGAAATGTTAGGATTTTAATTTATTGTCGATTAACTAAATTTAAAGAAAAAACAACAACAATAACAACTTTGCAGGCCAATAAAACTGGCAGGGCTGCATTCCAAGAGGCTACGTGCTGAATCCAGCAGTATTGGCTTTGCTCACATTTTAGAACACTGCCCTGGGAATGTTGTTGAACAAGACAATGGGCCACACAAAGAAATCAGTCTAATAGTAATGGCTAAAGCTTGTTGACTGTTGAGGATGTGCTGGCACTTTACCTCTGTTATTTTATTGAATATCCCAGCACTCCAGTGGGCTATTATTATCCTTCTTTCTGGAGAGAGAGCAGGATTGGAGATACTGATACTTACCTAGGGTCACAGTTATGAAATAGCAGAGCAGGGCTTGAACCCCGATCTGCCTTGCTTCTGAATTTGTGCTTTTTACTGTTTGCACTGTGCTGTCTCCCACAGACTCCAGAAATACAGAAAAGCTGCCCCAGACATTTCTTTGTTTGGTGTCCATTGTTTCCCGGGATTCGATGTCCGACAGTGTGGGAACTTGTTCTGGAAATGAACACCTTGCCTAGAAAAACATCAGTCTCCCCCAAGTAAAGTGCTTGGTACATCGTATTCAGTTTTGCTCCATTATAGTTTGGGTCCATGAGGGATAGATTGCAGTTCATGTCTTCCTGCTGACTAGAGCATCCTATTTACGTGTATATGGTACCAATTAGATGGTGTGCTTTGCAGAATTAGCTCCCTGATGAACAGGTATTATTTCCCCCTCTGCTGACATGCAGCAGCTGTCTGTACTCATGTCCAAGCCTCTGCACAAAAAACTGGGATGCCGGGGAAAACAGTGCAAAACTCAGCAGTTACGTGTCTTGTCTTCAAGTTCAAAGCTGTGTGAGGCCAGGCCCTACTGACTGTGTCCCCTTTGCTACTGCTTAGGTGAACCCGGATAAGCCATATAATCAGTCTGGGTTTCAGTTTCTTTATCTGTTAAATGGGAATGATCCTTCCTCCTAACAGGATTCAGGGATCTGGTCCAGAAAATCTCTGGAGATACATCTGTTTTTGCCCCAGCTTCGATGATTCTTTAAGTCTCTGAATATGTGCTAAGTATTGAAGAACTCAGGGCCTAGTTTTTAGACTTGGCTTATAAGTAAGCATCTGCCCAGTGTGTATGGTACAGGTTTTACTTTTTTATGTGGCTGGCTAGTGGTCCTGACACTCTTTATTGAAGAGTGTGTTCTTTCTCCCTCATTCATTGAATTGCCCCTTCCAGCATATATCATATCCCACATATTCAAGGCCTCTGATCCTCTCCTGTTGACCTATTTATCTCCTCATCTCTACTACACTTTTTTTTTTTTTTTTTTGCGGTACGCGGGCCCCTCACCGTTGTGGCCCCTCCCGTTGCTGAGCACAGGCTCCGGACGCGCAGGCTCAGCGGCCATGGCTCACGGGCCCAGCCGCTCCGCGGCACGTGGGATCTTCCCGGACCGGGGCACGAACCTGTGTCCCCTGCATCGGCAGGCGGACTCTCAACCACTGTGCCACCAGGGAAGCCCTATACCACACATTTTTGAAGGAGCATAACTTGATATCTGGAGGAGCAACTGCCCCTTCTTTATTCTTATTTTACAAAGTAGTCCATGTATTTCTCTGCAGGAAATAGATGGCACATTCAATTAGATGGCACATAGGATGACTGAAGAGGGTTTAATGAATGGTCTATTTATAGAGGTGTGGGCAAGGACAGGGCCCCCCGGTAGGTGATGGTGAAGTTCCCAGCAGATGGCAACAGTGGGGAGCTGTTATCACCCTGGGCCTAGAGTGGGAGGGGAGGGTACAAGGACTGGAACCCAGAGAAAATAGCTCCGTGGATGGGGATGTATGGAAAGGTTTGAAGAGATGATAGCATTGTTTGGATTCAGACTTAAAAAAAGATTTCACTCTGACATTGTTGTGGGGATGGGAACTAGCCCAGCAGAGGCTTAGTCAAGCAGAGGCTTGAGGCTTGGTGAAAATGAGCACTCTAAACTCCTAAATCTGATACAAGTGACATTTTACTGCAATAAACACAAAGGATCCTTCTACAGCTGAAGACACCAGGTGAGTGTGGGAGATGAACGTTGAGTTCAGCTTCTCAGGCTTCTCCAAATTCCTCACAGTGGTTGGTGGCACTGATATTATGCCTCTCAGATCTTAGGCCTGCACCCACGTGACTCCAAAAGTCTAACGTTATTGCTGCCTTCAACATCGTCTGGTTCTGACATCTAGGTTCTGCCATCTATGCCCCCAGTGCCATCTTGCCACATTGTCACAGTTGCCTGATAATTGCTAGGCATCATGCATGTACCATCTCATGCAGCTCTGTATGTAATGTGATCAGGCTGTGGTGTGCCCAGTAGTTTGGTCTGCTGGGGGTACTGGGCAGGGCAGGCCTGGCGAATGCTACCACTCAACAGGGGTGGTTTCCACCTATCAGCAAGGTGAGGCTTACAGGAGGAAGAGGTCACTTGGGGATAGGTCTTAGTTCATTTCGGGACACAGTGGAGTTGAGATTCCTGTAATACATTGTGCAGTGTAGGTGTGAGGTTTAGATATAAGAAATTCCCCTTCTCACTTTAAGATATCTCATAAATAATGAAAAGGTCTCATTGCTAGCCCATTCAGTCATAAAAATTACCCTTAAATAAAGTCTTAAGAGAATTGGGTCTTGAGATGGCTAAATATCTGACAGTTCGTCTAGCCACTCAAATCCCGAACAGAGGTATTTAACTTGATCATTGGAACTGGAATTTGCTTCTGTAGTTGGTTTTTCACAGTCCTGCGTGCTCTTTGGTAGTTCCATTGGACGCAAACCTGGCCAAAGACAAGTTCCTACTCCAGCTGCAAAAGGGTGAGATTCTTTGTGTGGGCAGAATCAACATGCTGCTCTGAAGTGGGGGAAAATGCCAATCTCCTTTTACACTTCATATGTAGATTCTTTCTTTCTGACCTATGACGTCGGTTATTGCAATTTTAGGGGAAACATTTTAAAACTTACAAATTGTACCAGGATTTTGTGAGATCACTTTAACCAGGCATTCACTGTAGGCCCAGCCCAGTATGAACCCCTGGGACTCAGGAATGGCAAGATGTAACTTCTGCCCTCCCGGAGTCAACAGAGATGTCAGACACATAAATGAACGATAATATGGCAGGATAAATACCATCATCAAACCGTGCAGAGTACCGTGGGGACCCACTGAGGTAGAGGCTGTGGGTCTGTAACGAAGAACTTGAATACAGGAAGAATGTTTTTGTGTTTGGAGAAACTTCACACTGATAGTGTCTATCTAAATGAGGAGGTAGAGGAAGGTTAAAAATAATTTTTTTTATGTCTTTTCTGTCTAGGTACCTACTTTCCTTTTCTCCACCTTCCCGCACCCCCAGGACCTTAGCTTGTCCCATTTACTTTTTTTTTTTTGCGGTACGCGGGCCTCTCGCCGTTGTGGCCTCTCCCGCTGCGGAGCACAGGCTCCGGACGCGCAGGCTCAGCGGCCACGGCTCACGGGCCCAGCCGCTCCACGGCATGTGGGATCTTCCCGGACCGGGGCACGAACCCGTGTCCCCTGCATCGGCGGGCGGACTCTCAACCACTGCGCCACCAGGGAAGCCCCCCATTTACTTTTATATGATAATTTTTGTTTTTGTTTTGTTTTGCTTTTATTATAGAAAATTTCAAACTTATGCAAAACTGAAAGCTCCTGTAATAACCCCCATGTACTCACCACCCAGCATCAACAATTATCAATACCTGGCCATTGGATTGCTTTGAGTCAAAATCCCAGACATCATATTATTTCATCTGTAAATACTTCAGTTGCATATCTCTAGAAACTTAAGATTTCCTCACCTTAAAGAAAACCCTAGAACGTAGATCATGGGTAGCTTATTGCCAATAAATCCTTAATAGCATCAGCTATCCAGTCAATATGCCAGGTTCCATGATTGTCTTGTAAAGTTTCACAACCAGTCATTTTTAATAATACATTTATTTTTATGTCAAGAAAGAAGAAATGTCTTTTTATTATTTAAAAAAGTGGCTTGTGAAAATGCATAAATATACATTGAAAGATAAAGGGTTTTTTTTCATTTTTACTATATTACCATCAGTATCTGGCACAATGCCTGAGCCATAATATTTATTGAATGAAAGGAGGCAAGGAGGGATATAGGAAGTTGGTAAGTTAGGACAGAAAGTAGGGAGGAACGAACGAAGGAAGGAAATAAAGGGAAGGGGAGGGAAGGAAAGGAAAGGAAAGGAGGAAGGAAGACAATTCCTAGCCTCACTGCCCACATCAATTTTTGAATGCAACGTCTTACAAATGCATAATTTGGCACTCTTGTGATCGTACCGCATGTATGTATCCTACTTTTTACATGTGGTGACCTAAACACTTTTCACTGGGCCCATGAGTGGTTGACATATATCCCATCCTGGGAGTCCCTAGGCCTGACAGTCGCCCCTTCTGCATCTGGCGAGAGCTCCCTGGGGAGAGACCTTCACCTCACAGGCTGCCCAGGCCTCTGAGCAATGTGATTGAATGTTGGCATTCACAGAGCTGGCACTGTGCTAAAATTCATTTTAAAAATATCATTTAATTTCTGAAATTGTCAACCCCGTGTTGCAAGGGGGCAGTTTGCTAAGTGAATGAAGAGCTAATGATTCTAAGGCATTTTGGAGGATTCTTCATCTAGCAGGACTGCTGTGATTATAGCCCTGATTCTACCAGAGCCCAGAAGCCTTTAGGATGGGAGTGCTGTAAAGGAGTGATCTGGTAGCCTCAGATCATGGCAAATCAGGCTCTGGGCATGGTAATTACTGTGTTAACATCAATGGGGAAACATTTCCATTCCATTTAGTCTATTTCCATCTCTCAGTTAACCTAATGCACGGTGGTACAGGAGCTATTTTGATGTTCCAGGAATCGAATGTTTATTCTTGTGGTATGTCTTAACAGTGCTTATTTACCTATAAACACACACCACTCTTGGACACATTAAACTCCGGTAGCTGTTGGTAGGAGTGGGTGAGATAATTTCGGGGTTATCAACCCCAGGCATAAATTTGACCCCCAAAATGTCATCAGTTACACTCATTTCCTCCCTTTTTTTCTTTTGGGAGGATGGGAGAACTTGGTGTAAAGTGATTGTTTCTATAATGATTTCATACCTGCTGTACTGTGGACAGCACTTTGTGATTATGCTGTATCAGTAGTCACTTGGCTGTTTAAAATGTCCCCCTGATACATGCTACAGGAACTGCCAAGACAGTGGGTTACCGTCAGGGTGGTCAAGAGCAAGAATGATCGAGTCAACTTGACAAAAATACGTCTGCGAGATCCTGGGTCCTCATAGTACAGAGCGCAAGTCTGTGTGCCCAACACACAGTGAGGCCAAACAAGACCAATACATCGGAGTTTGGAGCAGAGAAAGGTTTACTGCAGGGCCACACAAGGAGACGGGCGCCTCATGCCTTAAAAACCCTGAACTCCCCAAAAGCTTTCAGCAGAGCCCTTTTATGGGAAAGGTGAGGGAGGGGATGAGGTTAGTTTGCCAACTTCTTGGTGTCACATCCTTTGTTCTTGAAGTCGGGTCATGGTCAGGTCATGATGTTCCTGTAAACCTCCACCAAAACAAATGTTATCCTCTGTTCTGAGAAGAAAGGGCAAGGTCCCAAGGCTCAACTTTCGCCCTCCGAGGTCCAGGCCCTGGCTAAGAGGAAGGGGTCCCTGCACTGCCTGTTACCCTGCCCGGGAGCGTTAGTCCAGCACCCAGTCTGGGGCCTCTCGCCACTGCCCAGGCCCAGCTGAGGAGGCAGATCTCAGGTGGCAGTGCCCTCAGGGTCAGGTCCCCAGACCCCGCCTAGCCGTCATCACTGAGGGAGCCAGGCGCCCAGGACCCAGCCGGCCCACAGGCTCCTCAGGCCACTAGGCTGGTCCCGCAGACTGTGACCCAAGGAGCCGCTGTTACCATTAGGTCGTAGAGATGGGGAATGGGGAAGAGGTTTGCTGCTGCTTCAAGGCTTGGGCCTGGCCAGTGGCAGCCACGGCGAGGGCTCTGGAGCTCTGCAGGACACAGCCCCTAGCCTGTCCCCCGGGGCCCCCAGTTCACTCACCAGCCTGAGCCTGGAGGGCCTGGAGGACACTGGAGAGTAGGCCACGATCCGCCCTCTCACAGCACTCTCTGCAGCGAGGACCACTGGGAGATGGACCAGTGGTGGAGTGGGACTTGTGCTAACGGTCTCGCGCTAACTGCTGCCCCGTCACACTCATAGCTGGGTTGAGCTGGGACACGAAGTGGAGGGGAGGACATCTCCAGGTGATATTTAAGATGGCCTCAACCTATGCCCTGGGGACTGGTTGGGGATTGCCTCCCCCACCCCCTGGCAGGCTGTGTGCCTCACCTGTGCATCTTTACCAACAGGGCCATCTTTAAAGTCAGGCTGATGTCAGAGCTGGCCATGAAAGTGGCCTCAGAACAGAGGGAGAAATATCCTGAGCCAAATCTGCAATACATGCATCTTTGGAGACACTTAAGAGAGCGTGTAGCATTCGAGGGCCTGCCATTTCTTTGGAAACGTCTAGGTAAGAGACTATAGCCCTTAGCCAAGGCATATGTTAATTACTGCCTTGTTTAGTGGGACCTTTTGAAGAGGGCTGCCCGTGGTCACTTGCTGAAACTTCTCCCACCGTGTATAACCCGCACCTCATCTGCTCTGTCTTCTGGCCTGCTGGGGTGTGGTGGGGAGGGGAGAGACGGGAGAGGAGGGGAAGTCCGGTCCCTGCCTGGGACCCAGGGCAGCTTTGTCTGTAAAATGAGGATAATGCCTGACTCCTAGTGGCTTTGCGATGCCACAGACGTCTCTCTTCCTGGGATACAGTAGTAGGATCAAAAAAAGAGAGAGCTCTCATTATATTATCATATCCATTATGAGTATATAGTATGGAAATGGTTGCCGAGAGCAAG
>RJWK010072706.1:0-10404 GCA_004363435.1 Platanista minor
CCAGGGGGCCACCTCATGTCATATTGGGACTCCTCCATGTACCAGACCTGCACCATGGTCTGGGCCTGGGAGGAGGGGCGGTGCGGTGCATCACCCGGGGCTCCCTGACCTGCATGGGCTGAGCTGGGTCGAGGCCCCAGTGGCCTTTTTTTAGGGGGGCATCCCAACCCCCGTTTCCCGGTCACTGAGATGGGGTGTGGTCTGACCCACGGTATTCACTTACGATAACAAAATGTACAAGTGATACTTTCTCAAAGGTTAATTGCAATGTGGAATCTGAAACAACACCAATATGCCTTTCCTACTCTGTTACATTCAAACCCCTCACATTCAAATCCATTCTGGAATAGGTCTCTTACCCATGCATAACTTTTTAACATCATGCATTGGTCATTTAGAAAATACTGGCTGAATTATGCAGATCTTCCAAAAGTTGACACATTTCATTACACAATATGAAAAAAAATCACATTTGGGAGACCATTAATCTCATTAGAAACATCATGAAGAATTGGGAAGCTGGGACTTCCCTGGTGGTCCAGTGGTCCCTGGTGGTCCAGTGGTTAAGACTCCGTGCTCCCAGTGCAGGGGGCCGGGGTTTCATCTCAGGAAACTAGATCCCACATGCATGCCGCAACTAAGAGTCCGCATGCCGCAACTAAAGATGCCGCATACGCCAATGAAAATCCCGTGGTGCCACAACCCAGGGCAGCCAAATAAATACATAAATAAATATTAAAAAAAAAAAAAAGAATTGAGAAGCTCTCAAACTCAGGGTATATACAAGGTTTCCAAAATTTTAGTTTTTCCTTGAAAGCTCCAATATAAAAAATCACTGGTAACAGATACTATAAGCTATTTCCTTGAAGCGACTGGCTCATTTCATTCATTTTCGAGAAAACATCTGCCAAATATTTGAGTCCGAATGGCTTCTGTATCGGTTGTTCTTTTCAGTTGAAATGTTGTTCTGTGAAGAAAGCAGCTGCTTCAACCCACAGCTCAGATAAAGCACTCCCATTCTTTCTCAGTGCTTTTCCAGGAGACAACCATCTTACCAGGGTCTGCAGCACAAGTGCTTTGTACGTACTTCCGTTTTTATTATATAGGATATTGGAAAGATGTATACCCGAGTTATGATTTAATCAAATTATTAATTTTTACTGCTTTATTTAGTACATCATATTAATAGATTTAAAAAAAAAGACAGAGAGTGCATGATGGTGAGCAATAAAATCACTACTAGTATAGTTTGGTGCCTGTGCCATGATTCAGGGTAAGGTATAATTGGTTTTCCCCAGCGTTGCTTTTGCACCATTTGGGCAAATGTTAACACAGTGAGAAAGGCAAGTGACTTCTTAGTATTACGAAAATTATTTAGATCTCGTTGTGCCCCTCCTCCCCCAGGGTCCGCGGACCACGTTTTGAGAACCGTCGGTTGCTCTAGGTCGCAGTATCTTGTCCTAACCTCCACCTAACTTTACATTCATTGAGTTCTGGTCTTTTGACCTTCTGAGTCCGCAGAAACAGCCCAGCGGCCTCCTCTCGAGCACCTGGGGCGGCTGCTTCCAGCCGGAGCCAGAGCTGCGGGGCGTGGCCAACGCAGCACCGCAGCTGGTACCCGAAGGGCCCTCACCCCTCTTTCCCTTACCTCACTTCCTCTTCCCCTCCCCCAACCCCTTTAACCCTTTGTTTTCCCCAAGGACGGAAAGAACGCGAGAGGAAAAGCCTCAATTTAAAAGAAGCCACCAGAGTAAATGGTGCTGGGACAGGGGACACTGCACAGCACATAAAGGACTGTGACAGTTTGTTTCAAAAAAAAAAAAAAAAAAAAAAACTATCCGTCTACCTATCTATATATATATCTTGATTGTTCTTTTTCTGGTTACAAAAGTAATAGATGCTTTTGTTATATAATGTTCAACCCCCACAGAATTGCATAAAGTAGAAATTGAGAGTCTCCCACTATACCCCACTCCCATACCCTCTTAGGTTTCTGTGCCTTTAATTTTTCATATATATGTATGTATGTATGTTATTTCTCTGCAACTTTCTATTTTTACTTAATATATCACAATTCATTTTTCTTTTTCTTTTTTGAGTCTTAACCACTGGACCGCCAGGGAAGTCCCCCAATGCATTTTTCTATATCAGCAAACATTTATACCTCATTCTAATGACAATGGACATTTAGGTCATTCCCAATTTTTCCCTATTACAAACAGTGCTGCAGTAAACACCTTGCACTTATGTGTCTGTACGATTTGGTAAGTATTTCTATGCTGTCAGTCTCTCAGAGTGGAATTTCCGGATGAAGAGTTATGTGTACTTTATAATAGGATGGATATTACTAAATCGCCCTCCAAAGAGATTGTACTAACCAACACTCCATCCAGCCACAGCAATGATATTTTGAAATGATATGTTCATATCTCCATCTTCTGGATACCCTCACTGGACTCTGGTCCTCTCAGGAATAGAATGTGCCCTCTTGTCCATCCCTGGGTCACACCTGTCATGTCATAGGAGCTCAGTAAACTGGTGTGGAGTGGATGTGAATGAACAGATAATATTAACACTATGGCCAGTCTTCTCCTATGTGTGCCAGGCACCATTCAAAGCAACTTATCTGCATGAATTTATTTAATCCTAATAACTGCTAGGAGTAGGGATTTTTATTATCTCCATTTGCAGTTGAAGAAACTGAGGCTCAGAAAAGTTAAGTGACTTGCCCAGGCATGAGACAATCACGACAAAAGACTTCCACAGGACTTTTCTGGCGGTCCAGAGGTTCAGACTCTGCCCTTACACTGTAGGGGGTACGGGTTCCATCCCTGGTCCAGGAACTAAGATCCCTCATGCCATGCGGCCAAAAAACTTAAAAAAAAAAAAAAAAAAAGACTTCCACGAACAGGGAGAAAGCTCTATGCTCTGGGAATCCGTTACCAAGATGGCAATGTTGCCTCTAGTTCTTTTTAATCCCTTTCAATCATGTCCCCTTCCTCCAACTTTGGATCTCTAGTTTTATTAGGAATCTTGAGGATTAATTAACTTAAGCAACTTAAGAGAAAATTTCACAAAATTTAATAAAGTTTTATTTATTTATTTGGCCATGCATGTAGAATCTTGGTTCCCTGACCAGGGATTGAACCCGTGCCCCCTGCAGTGGAAGTGAGGAGTCCTAACCACTGGACCACCAGGGAATTCCCTAAATAGTGTTTTTAAATCTTCCAAATTTGTTTCTGGAACCTGCCTGTTACTGTCCATAGATTTATTTTACAAAGTTAAAATCAGAGTAGTAGGGCTTCCCTGGTGGCGCAGTGGTTAAGAATCTACCTGCCAATGCAGGGGACATGGATTAGAGCCCTGGTCCAGGAAGAACCCACATGCCGCAGAGCAACTAAATCCATGCACCACAACTACTAAGGCTGCGCTCTAGAGCCTGCGAGCCACAACTACTGAGCCCATGTGCCACAACTACTGAAGCCCGGGCGCCTACAGCCCGTGCTCCGCAACAAGAGAAGCCACTGCAATGAGAAGCCCGCGCACCGCAACGAAGAGTAGCCCCCGCTCGCCACAACTAGAGAAAGCCTGCGCACAGCAACGAAGACCCAACGCAGCCAAAAATAAATAAATAAATTTATATAAAAAAAAAAATCAGAGTAGTAGTTTGTGTTCTTTTATTGGGGGGGGGTCTGTTTACCTTTCGTGATGATTCAAGTGTAAATGAATGCTATACTCCCCCTTTATCCCCACCCCTAGTGCAGGCTTGAGAAGGTGAACTTGTACTTGGCCTTCAAGGATGAGTTGCCTCTGGCAATGGGAGTGGAAAGAACCCACCTGATGGAAGAAAGGGACAGTGCAACTGCTCAGAGTCAAGAACTACTCAGGGGAATGGCTAAATTTAAGGTTCTTGTGGAGAGGGACTAGTAACTGTGGGGGGGTAGGTGAAGGCCATGAAATGTTACAAACTATTCAGATTTTATTGTATCAGGCAGTGGAGAGCTACTTCACTATCTGAGCTGTGGAGTGACTGCGCAGGGCTGTGCTTCAGGGTGACAGCGCTGGAAGTGGTGGGGAGGGCTGATGGGAGGGGGAGGGAGCACAGACTGACTATTGGCAGGGAAATCAGTTTAGAGATGACCATAAATAGCTCTGCTATCAACACCTCCCCCTCAACCTTCCTCCCTCCCATCTTCTGATTTCTAATAATGGCATCACCATTCTCCCAGCCCCAGGGATGGAAGTCTGAGTCACTGTGACTCCTCCCCCGTCCAGCTAGCGGCAGTTCCTGCAGATGCCATCTCTACACAGTCTCTGCACTCTTGCACCTTCTTGAGGGTCCTGCCAGGGCCCTGTGTCAAGTCTCTCTGGTTCAAGAACCCTGGCCTCCCTTCCCCAGGCCTGATTCTCCACTGTCTGACATCCCCTCACTGCTGTGCCAGCTGTTACCAGATGTTACTCCCTGCCTACAAACATAGCACGAAACTAATGTCCTGGTGTGTCCACCTGGGTGAAGTGCAAGCCCCTCACTCTACTCGTGTCTGCATGGTCAGCCTCCTTCCACATCTTAAAGATCTGTGAGAACACACTTGATGGATGTTCCTGCCCTGAGCTCATCAGGGTCTCCCCCATCAGAGGCGATTTTCTCTTTGCCAGATGCCTAATGTGTCATCTAAACTCCTCCTGGGACACTTTCCCCTTGTGCCTGGTTTGTGGTGATTTGTGGCTCCCAGAGGGTAGAGACTGAGTGATATGCATTTCTGTGCCTCCACAGGGAACTTGCACATGACCTAGACTCAATAACTAATTGAGGTTTGATTTAAAATATGTAAGGGGACTTCCCTGGCAGGCCAGTGGTTAAGACTCCATGCTTCCAATGCAGGGGGCATGGGTTCGATCCCTGGTCAGGGAACTAAGATCCCACATTCTGTGTGTGGCCAAAAATTATAAATAAATAAATAAATGAAATCTGTAAGGTTGAGAGTTTCCAAATCTGCTGACCCCAAAGGAGGACATAAGCACCTTTCCTTTAAATATCACCTTTCTCTGAGGTGGCTTTCAGGGCCAGCAGTTATCATCACAAAAAATTCCAAAGAAGTACAACAAATAGGGGCTCTGGGTCCTATTCTTTCTCCTTAAAAGAATGATGGACTATTATCCAGGTATATGAGTATGAACTAGAGTTCTGCTACTTCCTAGCTGTGTGACTTTGAGCAAGTGTCCTAACCTCTCTGAGCCAATGGAGCTGACACCAGCTGCCTCACCAAATAGATACTGCATGAGGAAGGCTGGCATGGAGCTGGAGCCCTGGGAGGTGGGCAGTGAGAGCAGTTTAATTGGAAGATTTGCCTCGACTGTCCTGGGCTGCTGCTGTGCTTGCAAAGGACCCATGTGCTCCCACCCTGATCCCTCTGCAGGTGAAGGCCAGACTCTGGAACACACTGAGGTTCTAGTATTGCCTCTTGCCAGGCCTCTGACACCTTGGTCCACCACACAGAGAAACAAATGGGGCCCTGGGGGTGGAGAGCAATTTCTTTATGACCATTTCAGAAGTGGCAGTATAGGTAGTTGTCATACATAACAGAATCTGATTGTTTGGGCCAAAAGGAGCCTGGGGGAGCAGTCATCCTCCCAGTTTATAGGTATAGACACTGAGGCCCTGGTACCTGATAACACTAGGATGGCATGAAAGCCAAATACCAGAGGCTTCCATGGTCTCTGCTTGTGTTTTGGTTTTTTTAATGTTTTGTTTTGTTTTTTGGCTGTGTTGGGTCTTCGTTGCTGTGTGCGGGCTTTCTCTAGTTGCAGCAAGCAGGGACTACTCTTCGTTGCAGTGTGCAGGCTTCTCATTGTGGTGGCTTCTCTTGTTGTGGAGCATGGGCTCTAGGCACACGAGCTTCAGTAGTTGCGTGTGTGGGCTCAGTAGTTGTGGCTTGAAGGCTCTAGAGCACGGGCTTAGTAGTTGTGACACACGGGCTTAGTTGCTCCGCAGCATGTGGGATCTTCCCAGACCAGGGATGAAACCCACGTTCCTTGCATTGGCAGGCGGATTCTTAACCACTGGACCATCAGGGAAGTCCCTCTGCTTGTGTTCTGAACAAGAGAATTGGAACAGAATGAAAGGGATAATGGGTCATTCTAGGACATGCTGGCTCAAGGTCAGGCCTTTGAATGAGGCCTCAGACTTGGGGGTGGCCCCAGAACAGCCTCCCCTTGGGCCCAGTCTACTAGATCTCTGGGCCAAAGTAGTAGCTTTGCCTGGCTGAGACAGGGAGAAGGAAGCTTTGAAGTCAGTAATTCAAGGTCATTTTCCTGGCCCAGCTCCATCTGGCAATGTTGACTCTGAGGCAATGAAGGGGAGAGCTGGGAACACAGGGCAGAAAGAGGTGGCTAGCATTCGAGTGAGTTGGTGTTGGTGTGAGTGGGGGGCTGGGGTCAGATTTTTCTAAATAAAACCCAGCCCCAACTGGTGTCTCATTTCAAGAAGGTGAGTGAAATGAGAGAGAGAGAGACTTTGGTTGTTTATGGCAGAACCAATCAGTATTGTCTTTTGTATGAAAACAGGCAAAAAATGGAACCGTTTGCCTGAGTACTGTCTGACAAGCATCGTTGGTTGTCGTTGAGCACAGGGTGTGTTCCAAGTCTTTAACATACGTTATTTCACCCAAGTCTCCTGGCAGCCCTGTTGCTGTTATAGTTCCCATCTCGGAAAGGAGGAAACAGACTCTGGCTATGCTGAATGACTTCGAGGACTAGCAGCTTGACCTTCTGGTGAGAAGCAGAGGGATTTCAACTCTTGACTCGGGTCAGTCTACCTAACGCGTGGAGGGGATAGGAGGAACTGAGAGCGAATTTGAGGAGACCACGGTCTTAGTTCAAGAACGCGGAACGCGCACTGGTTAATGCTCCTTGGAGTTTCAGCCCAGCCAACGCGAAGGACGCAGGAGTTTGTTCAGATTTGCCTTTTGGGGCTTAAGCTGATGTGTCAGCAACTGACACTCTGGTTTAAATAGGGCATACTGGAGAGAAGGTTTTTCTTCGCTAACGGCTCCCCTAATCCTCCAGTTCCCACCCCCCGCTGCCGGGGCCCAGCCTCAGTAGCGTTGAGCTTTCCGCGGTGCCCAGGGAAGCACGCGCCGGGCGCGGGGGCGGGGTCCAGGCTGGTGCAGGGCCCAAGGAGGAGTCCGGCCCCTCCTGGCCCCGCCTCCTCCCGGCGAGGCCCAATAGGGTGGCGGGCCCCGGCAGTCCCGCCCCGGCCCTGCCCGCTCAGCCCGCGCTTGGCAGGCCTCGGTAGCCCGCCGCCAGGCAGCGGGGAGCAGTGGCCGGCGCTAGGATCTCGCCTACACCGGTTCGTTTGCTCGCTCGCCAGCCAGTCCGACCCCCCCCCCCCCACCCGCTCGGGATGGCTGGTTACCTGCGGGTTGTACGTTTGCTCTGTAGAGCCTCCGGTTCGGGGCCGGCCTGGGCGCCGGCAGCCTTGACAGCCCCCAACTTGCAAGAGCAGCCGCGGCGCCACTGTGAGTGCCACGAGGAGGGTCCGGGCGGGGTGCGCGCCTGGCACGGCGACGTGGCGTCCTTCCGGGCGGGGACCAGCGAGCGCGACCCGGGACGCTCGCGAGCCGGGGACGGCGGGGTAGGGCACACAAAGAGCCAGCGGACGTGGACGTGCTCCCCTGCCCCACCTTCCGGGCCGTGCCAGTCGCGAGGGCCGGGGGGAGGACTTGAAGGAAGGTGGCAACTGGTGGCCCGGGCGATGCCGGCCCTGCTGCCCCGCGCCCCCAGATTTTCCTGCAGGGGGTGCGGGGGGTATCCCGGCCTCGGAGGGTATTCTGCCCGCCCTGCGACGCTGGAGGGAGACAAAGCAACCGGGTGCTGGAGCGCCTGGCCCGCTCCACGCGAGAGAGGGAGGGTCCCGGCGCGGTGCCTGCTCAGACAAAGGAGGGGAAGGAGGAGGTATCCACTTCCCCTGCCTTCTCACCCGGGCGCGCAGTGATCCCTCCTCGCTGTCAGGCTCTCGTCAGCTATTTTTGGAGCCTTTTACGCGACAGTTGGAGGAGTTTCCTTTTTATTTTCGCTTTGGACGCCTCCATTCTCCTTGTCGACGCACTTGAAGCTCCATCCTGGGGCCTCTCCTTGGCTTGACCTGCCTCTTCTCGCCAGCCCGCTCCTGAGCTGCTGCTCCTTGGCCCTGCCCCGCTCACCCGACTGGGAAGACCCGGCAGCCGCGCCAAAATGTCACTTTCCCAAATCGTTCGTCACAGCTTCTGTGATACCTTTAGTTTCCTGCTTAGGAGAGAAGACGATAGTCTTAATAAGCAGGGCATAATAAGCAAGAGTTAGCCTGAACTTACATTACCAAGGCAGGCTGCCAGGTCTGGCATTGGTCGGCCCCCAGGCTCTCCATCGCCAGCTACAAGAGACCGGGAACAATGTAGGTCCCTTGGCTCTGTCGAATGCCTGTTACCACGGAAACCCCTATCCTGACCTGGCCAGCAGCTCCTTGGAGTGAGGAGGAGGGGGTGGGGCCCAGGCAAGCTGGTCTTACTGCTAGAGTAGGTAATCTTTAACCTAGTGTGGGAGCAGCTGACAAGAGTCCCAGCACCTCATCTCCCCTTTCAAGGAGAAAGGGGCATTTCTGTTTTTCTACTCATGGGATTTATCTCTAAGGAGTCGGCCCTGCAACTCGAGGTTCTAAGTGTCCCCAGGCCCCAAAAAAGTTTCCCATATGGCACCACCTTCAGCAAAATATGGTGGAAGTTAGATACATTCTCCAGTTCTCTCTTTTTTTTTTTCTGCACTGATGGTAAAAAAAGAAACAAAAAACCCCACACAAACAAGAAAAGCCCCTTTTGAGGCCTGAATTTTGATAACATGAAAAGAGCAGTTTCAGGTCCTTCCAGAAGCCCCCAAGTGGGGTTGGTTAATAGGAGAACGCCTGGTGTTTTGAGTTGGACATGAGACTGTACAATTGTGACCTCTTCGAGCTTGTTACTTGGCAACACTGCTGGAGATAGAATACTTGGCATTCCCCTTGATGACAAGGAAAGAATATGCTTTGGCTAAAATACTCTTGTGTTTTTGCTGCCAGGTAATTCCCACATGTGTCTCCTAGTTTTTCAACTCAAAGGCCTCCAGCGACTGCTGGTGGTGGTTCTGATAAGTTAGTTTGGGGAAGTGAGGGAGACTGCTCAGTGGGAGAATTATCTATCCTTCCTTGGCTCAACTCTTAGTCTGGGAACTTCTTCATTTCCTCACCCTGTCCCTTAACTTTTCAGAGCTTGGTGATTTGCCTGCACTCTTAGATTCCAGAGGAAATTATTTAATGATTGTTCAGTTTTGTGACCCACCAGTAGAGTTGTGTGTTCTCCACTGAGCCTTGTTTCATCCACATCAGATAAGACCACAGCTATCCCATCAGAGCTATTTTTGGGTGGTCGTGTTTAGGCCCAGTAGGTTTTGAGGAAAAACCTCTAGAAAGGCTTGGGGCCTGCCTGCAGATCCTTTATGTGAGGCTGAGGCCTCTTTCACTGATTCCAGGATGGGGTGCCGGACACTGCTGTCTGATTACTGGAAGGCGGCCTCTGTGGCCTGCCCTGGAGTTTACACTTCTGTAAACCATGTTTAAAATGCCAGCGGATTGCAAATATTAACACATGACAAACTGTGAGCTACTCCAGGACAAGGAGCCCATTGACTGGCAGAGATGCCACCCATGTACATTTGTGATGGTCTGGTGCAGTTTTGTGGTAAGGACTCACTGGCCTCTGTGTGATAATGCATCCCAGGATGGGGGAGGGGAGGGAGTACTTTTCATCCAAAGAGGAGGTTATGATAGTGCAGTCCTTACCACAGATTGAATTGACCATAACTTGACATTCATTCATGGAGTCAACAAATACTGTGCTTCTACTATGTGCCAGACACTGTGCCAGGGACAGTGCTGGGGACAGAGCTGGGAATAAGAGACAAAGATTTCTGCCCTATGGAACTTAAATTCTAATGTGGGGACGGATAGTAGACAAGAGCTAAGGAGAACAAATAAGCAGGGAAGGTGTGGGTGAAAGTTTGGGTAAGGCTGCCAGAAAAGATGCCACTGAATGAAGTACTGAGGGAGTGAAGGAAGCAGGCCATTTAGTGTTCAGGGGAAGAGAGGACTGCAGGTGCCAAGGTCATGATGCAGGAGGGCACCTTTGCTTGTTGGAAAAGCAGAAAGTAAGGCTGGCTCAGAGTGCACGAAGGTGAGTGATGGGACATGAGGTCAGGCAGTGGAGGTCATGGGGGACTTGTAGGCCATTTTTGAGGATTTTGGCCTTCTCTGAGTGAAAGAGGCGGCTTAGCAGGGTTTTGAGAGGAATGTTGTGACCTGGTTTACATTTTAACAGGAGCATTATGGCTTCAGGGACC
>RJWK010072707.1:0-10415 GCA_004363435.1 Platanista minor
AATAATAGTATTATAATAAATACAATAAAAAACAAATATCGGGCTTCCTTGGTGGCGCAGAGGTTGGGAGTCCGCCTGCCGATGCGGGGGACACGGGTTCGTGCCCCGGTCTGGGAAGATCCCACATGCCGCGGAGCGGCTGGGCCCGTGAGCCATGGCCGCTGAGCCTGCGCGTCCGGAGCCTGTGCTCCTCAACGGGAGAGGCCACAGCAGTGAGAGGCGACCGTACCGCCAAAATAAAAAAAAAAATCATTGTCATTAATATGCTGCAGTTTATGAGTGTACGGTTGGTGGCTAAGTGATCTACCAAAGCCCAATTTTCCCCAGATAATTGTCTATTGGGAACAGAAATTCCAGGATTGTGCATTGCCATTTGATACTTGTTTCCAGCCTAGGATCAATGAATGATAGTTTGGGGATTGTTGAAATGTTTCTTCAACATTATTGTCACAACGATTTAACATTTTGGTTTGCGTGCAGTTTACTTTTAGAACTTTTTAATTTTAATATGGCAAAGAAAACACAGAAATAATCTTACTATGCATTCCAGTGCAGTCACTGCACAGATATTTTAAGATAAGTAAATTGAATTATTCATTTAAAGGAGAGATGGCGGGCTTCCCTGGTGGCGCAGTGGTTGAGAGTCCACCTGCCGATGCAGGGGACGCGAGTTCGTGCTCCGGTCCGGGAAGATGCCCCATGCCGCGGAGCGGCTGGGCCCGTGAGCCATGGCCGCTGAGCCTGCGCGTCCGGAGCCTGTGCTCCACGGCGGGAGAGGCCACGACAGTGAGAGGCCCGCGTACCGCAAAAAATAATAATAATAAATTAAAATAAATAAATAAATAAAGGAGAGACGGCAATATCACTGAGATAAATATGTAATCATTATTTGAATAAGTGGTATGCAATTGTTGTAATTAAAATTCAATACTTTTTATATGTCAAGTTCACGTTTGTGAATATCTTACTTTACTGTATCTGGAGGTTGATTTGATAGTTTTTTTTTTTTTAATTAGAGATAATTACATTAACCTGGTATACATTCCCTTAACCAAGGGACCAAGGGCAGCGATAAATCATGTTGATATCTTCTACCCCGCCAGGGTGCAATGGGAATGGCACTTACAGCTCTGTATCAAACTCAAATTGAGGGACATTCTACAAAATACCCAAGCTGTACTTTTCAAAACTGTCAAGGTTGTGAAAAATGAAGGACGTTTGAAAAACTGTCACAGATCAGGGGAGACTAAGGATACATGACAACTAAATGTAATGTGGTATCTTGGAGAGGATCCTGGAAGAGAAAAAGAGCATTAGTTGAAAAACTGGTGAAATCCAAAAAATGTCTATAGTTTTATTCAATGGTATCGTACCAATGTCAGTTCTTAGTTTTGACAAATGTATCACAGTTATGCAAGATGTTAACATTAGGGGAAACTAAGTGAAGGGTGTATGGAAAACCCCGGGGACTATCTTTGCAAATTATTCTAAAATAAAAAGTTTGTTTTAAAAATGACTCCCTTAATATATATCTACTCATAAGTTTGCTAAAATATAACTTGCTTTGAGAGCTGAACATTTATTAACTCAAAAACTTTTCCATACCCCTACTATTTGTCAAATAGTTCAGAAAGGACTGGTTTAGCCTGCTGAATACATTATTAAGCAACGAGAACTCAGGTTATATTAGCCCAGATGACAACTCATTTTCTACTTTCAAGAGGAGAGGAGGGGGCTTCCCTGGTGGCGCAGTGGTTGAGAGTCCGCCTGCCGATGCAGGGGACACGGGTTCGTGCCCCGGTCCGGGAAGAGCCCACGTGCCGCGGAGCGGCTGGGCCCGTGAGCCATGGCCGCTGAGCCTGCGCGTCCGCAGCCTGTGCTCCGCAACGGGAGAGGCCACAACAGTGAGAGGCCCACATACCACAAAAAAAAAAAAAAAAAAAAGTAGAGGAGGAAAAGTTTTGAAAGCTTTGGTTGGAAGCGGAGGAAACCAGATAATGAAACCACAGACATAAAATAACGATCTGTGAGGATTCTATTCAAACTAGGAGTTTTGAAGAATATTAACTATTAATAAGTTGGATTGATGACCTGGAAGATAACTTCTGATTGAGGGGGAAAGGCCATGCTATTAGATTCTTTTTCATGAAGACAGAGGAAAGTAGATTTTTTTAACCACATATGAAGATCAAAAAGATAAAATGTTTTGCTTCCTCACACCTGTATAATTTTATATTGTATGTCAGCTCACCCTTTAGAAAACACATAAGGTACAGAAGTCAAAACCACATAAGGTACAGTAAGTCAAAAAAGGAATGCCATTCTTTTACTGAAACAAAAGGACAAAATAGGAGAAGAAAATTCCAGGATCAGCACAATTTTAAAGAATTCTATAATTTTAAAGCTCTGCATTTAACCTTAAGATCAGTATTGCTAGTTCAAAGAAACCATTTGGAATAAACTGTTTTGTTAATAGGTCCTTTTTGTTTGTTTATAAGTTAAAAGTCTAGCTAAGCCAAATAACAAGGAAACTACCAGCATAACAGTTTAGTGATGTTTTTAGTAGTGAAACAAAAGGCCACATAGAAATAACCCTGACTTAGAACTACAGTCCACACTTGATCATCTACACTTACCTAGATTATGCTACAGTCTCTACAGATGATCTAGAAGTGCTTTTCTGCCATTCAACTCTCATACCACCTACTTGGATTATATTAGTAGCCATGACTATGCTGAATGAATTGTGGTCACCGCAGAAGACAGTGGTGATAGACCTACTTTCCAAGAGCCCAAGGCAAAAGGCTATTTAGGACAATGCGCCCAGTTCAATAAAATGATGAATCAAGTTCAGCAACAACAAAATGTAGCCCAAGTTAAATGTTTTCTCACATATTCAATTAAAAAATGAAAAAAAAATCATATAAATTGGAAACCAGTAGAATTAAACTCAAAATGAAATATAACTGGTAATTAGAATTTTGACAATGAAGTTCCAGAATATATACTCAACAGCAGTGATTTTTAATCATTTACCAAGTAAGTTCCACTAAGGAAGACATATAAGTGGCAGGTTCTTTTTAGGTAGCAGTAGGAAATTCTGAAAATGATTTTGACATAATCTAATCAACCACCTTCTTTTCCAAATGAGGAAACCTATGGAGTTGTAATAATGGCCAATAATTATTGCAGGCCTATTGGGTGCCAAGGACCCTGCATAATTTCATTTAGTCCTAACCAAAATCAAACAGGCAAGTAAACTCCTTAGAGATTATGAAACAGGCTAAGCAAGGTGAGTAATGTACACATGATCACATAGAAAGTGGCAGACTTACAACGGAATGATCTTACAGTCAAGGAATAGGAAACATTGGAGGTTGGTAACAAATGACTTACCGTTTAACTTAGCTCATAAGCTTTTAGAGAAAGCATCGATTTATTTCTCTCTGGAAGTATCTCAGACATTGTCATATTAAAATATATATACTTGGTGTGTATATATATATATAATAAAGACATCCTTCCATATGAAAATCTCTTTAGTATGATGCTGCTCATTCCTCCAGTTAAATTGGTTCCTTCCTTTATATCTGAAACTACATGTTGGTGTTACTGGAAGAACTGTCAAAAGTTCTGCCTTGGGCTTCCCTGGTGGCGCAGTGGTTGGGAGTCCGCCTGCAGATGCAGGGGACGAGGGTTCGTGCCCCGGTCCAGGAAGATCCCACATGCCGAGGAGCGGCTGGGCCCGTGAGCCATGGCCGCTGAGCCTGCGCGTCCGGAGCCTGTGCTCCGCAACGGGAGAGGCCACAACAGTGACAGGCCTGCGTACCGCAAAAAAAAAAAAAAAAGTTCTGCCTTAATATTTGTCCTAGGGCAATGAGATGATATTATTATAATTAACAAGGTTCTAAGGACTTTCAGGTAATTAGAATGTATGGTGTTTTAGAAAATAAGAAACATGGGCTTAGTAGAATTTAAAGACTACCAGAACTACTACTTTTCCAGTAACCTACTTGTCCAAGTATAAATACCTGCTAAATATTATTTGGGGAAATAACCTGAATAGTTAATTAGTATCTTGAATTGACAGAGTGGGTAGAATAATATTAATATTTATCCTTTGAAGTGTAACTAATGGAGTTTCAGTCTATTCATAGTGGAACTCCATATCAAAGTTCTATTTCTTTGGTTAGTTTAAAATACCTCATTAATATTTCAAGTAATGCTAAGGAACTACAACACGACTTTTTTTTTGCGGTACGCGGGCCTCTCATTGTTGCGGTCTCTCCCGTTGCGGAGCACAGGCTCCGGACGCGCAAGCCCAGCGGCCATGGCTCACGGGCCCAGCCGCTCCGCGGCATGTGGGGTCTTCCCGGCCCGGGGCACGAACTCGCGTCCCCTGCATCGGCAGGCCGACTCTCAACCACTGCGCCACCAGGGAAGCCCCATACAACAACACTATTTTTAACATTATTTTTTTAGATAGCAAAAGCAACGGCGACTCATTTAAATTTCTAAAATAAAGAAAATTAGGTGGTTTTTCTTTATTTTCTTTTTATAAATTCCTGTTAACCAAAATAATCACAGCCATCATTTTTGTGTATGTCCTTCCAGGTTATTTTCATTCATAGATTTGGTGTGTATTTTACATTCTATTAATAGTTATATTACCCCACTGGTTCTTAAACTTTAATCAACAGTGAAGGAAGGAGGGAGGGGTGATCCTAAAGCCTCTGCTACCCTGGCAGGTTCTGTCTGCTCTCTGTTCTTCTCTTCTGTTATTTTTACTGGGTATGGGGGATGCTGAGCCCCCAGGGGCTGGTCACCCTCAGAGGCCTACAGGAGAATCTTCCTCTCGGGTGGAATATGCAGACAGAAGCTGAGAGTACCCTGAAGGTGAGCACCTAAGGGTTAGACAGGGCTGAGGTAGCTGATAAACCAACCACACAGGACTTGCCTGCTATGTACCACTTGACACTTGCATACTTTTACTGCTCCTTAGGTGGATGTGACACTCATTTTCCATTGCCACAACAAAGGGAAGGAGAGCTGACAACAGGAGCACCAGCAGGAGAGCTGCGAGGCAGTGAAGCAATATCATCAAGTGACCAGAGTCTTGTTCTTAGGGAAGGTAGGAAGGTTACTGAAACTGGTAAGAAGGTCAAGGGAACTGAATAGTCCCAGCGATGAGGGAGAGACTGGTGAACAGTGAACCCTTTTCATAGTTTAATTTCTTTTGATGAAAGCATACAGTGAGGGCTTTGTAGCTTTGAAAAACCTGCAAATAAATGAAGGTTAGTCCAGTGAGGAATGGCCAAGCCCTCACAAAGCTGACTGTCAACCCATCTAATTGGAATCTGATCTCAGCAATTAAGGGCAAGTGTCTTAGCCTTCTCTCCTTATGACCTCCAAATAAGATTTCAAATTTGAAAGCCCCATCTGTGACGACAATTGATTTCAGAAACTGCAAAAGTGTGTGAGGGGCATTAAGGAGAAGGTCTGGCCTTTAATAAACCCTTTACATTTCTTTGGAATAGGCGTGTTACATTGTGTTATCTTTGCTTTTACTTTTAAAGTGATTATTCTCAACCTGAGGCATATTCTATACTCTTCAAAATATCAATGTCATAAAAGACAAAGAAAGACTGATGAAATGTTCCAGATCAAAGATGGATAAAGTGTGACAACTGAATGCAAAGCATAACCCAGAGTGTTTCTTTTGCTATAAAAGACACTAATGGAACAATTGGTGAGATATGAATAAGGTCTGGATATTAGATAATAGTATCACATCAAAGTTAATTTCCTGATTACGATAATTGCATGTGATTCTGTAAGATAATATCCTAATTTGGGGATATGTGGATATTCATTTCAATTAATTCTTATCCTTGAAGTATTTAGGGTTAAAGGTAGCATCATGCCTGCAATTTACTCTCCAACAGTTCAGGAAAAGATTACATACATAAAGAGAAAGAAGGATAGGGCTTCCCTGGTGGCGCAGTGGTTGAGAGTCCGCCTGCCGATGCAGGGGACGCGGGTTCGTGTCCCGGTCCGGGAAGATCCCACATGCCGCGGAGCGGCTGGGCCCGTGAGGCATGGCCGCTGAGCCTACGCGTCTGGAGCCTGTGCTCCGCAACAGGAGAGGCCACAACAGCGAGAGGCCCGCGTACCGCAAAAAAAGAAAAAAACCCAGAATAAGAGCTTGTGGTTCTTCCAAAGTATGTAACTGATTTCATGTTTTTTCACTATTTCTATAGCATTTCTAACAGTTGTTGTTTTATCCCTGGAAAGTTGGTACTACCTCATGAGCCACTGATTTTGAGAATGGCCACCCCCACTAAGTTCTGTGTCACACCCCCCCACACAATATAACATGCTGGCCCCTTTTTTTTTTTTTTTTTTTTTTTTTTTTTTTTTTTTTTTTTTTTTTTTTTTTTTTTTTTTTTTTTTTGTGGTGCGCGGGCCTCTCACTGTTGTGGCCTCTCCCATTGCGGAGCACAGGCTCCGGACGCGCAGGCTCAGCGGCCATGGCTCACGGGCCCAGGCGCTCCGCGGCATGTGGGATCCTCCCGGACCGGGGCACGAATTCGCGTCCCCTGCATCGGCAGGTGGACTCTCAACCACTGCGCCACCAGGGAAGCCCTGGCCCCTTTTTTACAGAAAGGTATGCTCAGACACGGTGTGAGGGGCAGGGAAGGGGGGTGTCATTACAGAGCAACTGGTTAGAACATCTACCAATTAGGACAGGTTTGTGAGTTTGAGCCTTGGGCACACTGGGTCTGTCCTCTGTTCCATGGCTCCCAGCTGCATCCCCTAGCATCTATCTACCCAACCTCATTCAAGATCAGAATGATTGTACACCTTGTTGTGGGTGGAATATCACTTGCATATCACCAGACCTGAGAAGCAACTGCCTGATCATTGATCATCTCCATAAATAGAAGACAGGTATTAAAGTATTACACAAAATATTTTTGTTGTTACACAAAGCCTGCCAAATTGGAAATTATTTCCCAGATCTGAGCATCTCTCAACTAAATGATACATGCCAAAGAAGTAAACATGTCATAAAGTGTGACATATCAGGGCATACTAGGAGTAAGAAGGAAAATAAACAGAGAAAAAGGTAATATTTCAGAAAATTTTTTTTAAAAAGAAGAAAGCTGAGAAACAGTGATAGTTGGAATTTTTTCATGGAGGTTGTTCTTTCTGTTTATAATTGTTTATAATTTTCCTAATATTCGTAACACTAGGTTTAGATTTGGAACTCCCACGGCAAGTGTCTCTTGCTCTCTTGATATTTCTCCAGAAGTTCATATGCAGTATTTGATTATATCACAATCAAAATTTAGAGCACATTGCATGCAAAGTACAAAACTAAAACGTCAATACTAACTGGAAATGCCTGATAAAATACACGTACTTCGTTTTTCCCTTGTACTTTTCAATCTTTTCTAAGTAGATTACCATAACTCTCACAACTAGGAAGAAAACCATTTAAACTGCCTGCTAATTAAGACAATGCCATTTAACATGTTCCAGAGTTTGTAACACGGGCATTGCCTATTCTCTCTCCATTCCTTCTTTGACTCTTCAGGCAGCCAGTTTTGGAAATAAGATGCTCTGCTTTGATGGTAGGTCAACATCAAATTAAACTACTCCTGAATTTCACAAGTCTAACATTTCAAATGAGAGATTTCAGCTCACTCCATGCAGTTTAGCACACTTGTGCCCAATCAGCATTGCTGATAGAATAATTAGCTTGAACAATGTGTGAAAGCCAAGGGACAGTTTTTTAGGCAGTAGCTAACTGTTCTTCCTTCTATGCTCTTACAAATGAGCGTTCAAGAGGCGAAGAGGGAGAAGGGCCTTTCCTTTGACCCAGCACAGGATTTCTGCAGTGGTGTGTGCAGTGTTTAGAGAGGAACGCACACGGAGAAGTATCCCGCCAGCCAGATCAGACTTCGTCTGCAGCCAGATGACCATCACATCTTATCCTACAAATATTATCTGGTGCTCAGTCTTGAGCCCTCATATATGAGAGAGTAAAAGTGTGGAGTCTGGGTGTATTTGAACAGCCACTTAAGCTATGGTTTCTATTTTTTAAATCTACCTTCATGCAACTGATCCTTTTACTTTGCTGGTTAATTTTAATGCTATCTTTAAAAGGTGATAGCTAATCAAGAGCATAAGATAGCAGACACAAGTAACATGTAGCACCTCTCTGGCTAATCCGGAACTGCCAGTCACAGCTCAATCCAATATAGTTACCACCCCCAGGCCTGGGTGTGCAGGCTTATTTTGGAGTTAGACCCAGCTGAGGCTTGAAACTGGCTCCAGGCATTTCCTAGCATTACCAGACAGTGGGATCCTCTAGGAAGCAATTCTACTGTGGGTTTTCTATTCCTGAACCAGGTCTTTGAACATATTCTGCTTTCTCACCCAGTAACCAGCAAACTCAGCCTTCTCATTCCTAACTAACCTGTCTCTCCATCTCTCTACTCAAGGAAGAAATTAGGAAAGAAAGAGAAAGACAAGGAAGAGAGAGGTAGATTAGGGTCTCCCATTTCCTGTATATGCTGAGAAGCCAGTATTCCTTTTCTTCTTGGTCATCATGATTTCTATCCCCTCCCCAAGTGCCGTTTTTTCCTATTTTTAGCACTGTTTTTTTTTTTGTTTGTTTGTTTTTGTTTTTGTTTTTTGCGGTACGCGGGCCTCTCACTGCTGCGGCCTCTCCCGTTGCGGAGCACAGGCTCCGGACGCGCAGGCTCAGTGGCCATGGCTCACGGGCCCAGCCGCTCCGCGGCATGTGGGAGCTTCCCGGACCGGGGCGCGAACCCGTGTCCCCTGCATCGGCAGGCGGACTCTCAACCACTGCGCCACCAGGGAAGCCCTTTAGCATTGTTTTGTTTTAAGAAATCCTTCTCCTCTCCAGTCTTATCTGGTGATTCAATTTCAAAAACGACTGCAATCTTTACCAACCATCCCATAGCCAAAGCATAATCTGGGTTTGTATTAAGAAGTGTCCCTGGGGCTTCCCTGGTGGTGCAGTGGTTGAGAGTCCGCCTGCCGATGCAGGGGACACGGGTTCATGCCCCGGTCCGGGAAGATCCCACATGCCGCGGAGCGGCTGGGCCCGTGAGCCATGGCTGCTGAGCCTGCGCGTCCGGAGCCTATGCTCCGCAACGGGAGAGGCCACAACAGTGAGGCCCGCGTACCGCAAAAAAAAAAAAAGAAGTATCCCTGGTAAAATCCCAAATATTTGGTGTTTGGTTGTTTTGGTTTTGGTTTTTGATTTTTGTTCTTGGCCAATCAATATGTCTCCCTTTCCATTCATTTTTATGCCTAGTCCCTGCTGATTCTGTGAGCTCCCCAAATTTGTGTACTAAATTCCCTTTTGCTTAAATTAGCCAACTTTTGGTTATTCGGCATTGGTTTAGCCCGCTTAGTCGCTCAATAAACATAAATGTCAACCAATACACTTGGCCTCCGTCTTGCCCCTCACCTCTTACTCCTGGATCTAAAATTTCTAGAGATTAAGCATAGATTAGATAACAATTATCCAAATGTTATCTCCCAGATAAATTTACCAGATCAGTAAACTGAAATTAAGTGAATGAGGAACAAGAGCTGATACAAGACGGGACTATTTCAGCAGCGCAATATCATGAGGTGTATTCTTAAAAGACACAGGGAGTCCTCGGAGCCAGCCTGGAGGGCGCGGGACGCCGCGCGCCCGCTTGGTCGCGCCGCCCGGGTGGGGGCGTGCCCGGCCCTGGTCCCTCCGGCCGGCCCGCCTGGGACCGGGGCGCGGCCAGGTGGCTCCCCGCCCGCGCCTCGCTCCTCTCGCAACCCCTCCGTGCGACCCCGGGCGTGAGGCGACCGCGCTGAGGCGCCGAGAGAAATGCTATGAGCTCTCACCCCAAGTGATGAATTCATCTGTTTTGGAACAGGCCTTCCTTATGGTTCGTACTTAAAGACTAAGGACATTTAAAGAGGGAAATTGCAAAGCTCATCTACAGCCAGATCGACAGCATATTTTTTTTTAGGAATCAAGAATCAACACTGGGCTATTTCGTAAGATTAAACCATGATAGCCCACTTGGAGGCTGCATGGCCATCTGCACACGTGAACCTGAAAAATGGACTTTTTCAGTCGGAGAGATCTCCTTCAGCTAAATCATCAGAAGTGGTGAGAAGAAAAGACCCCTATCCGACCAACCTCCTCCAGACAAATTAAATCAGTCTAGCAAGGAATGGAGCTGTACAAGGGTGGCCAGAACACCATCTTCTGCTTGCACCATCACTGAGCCATCCCTCTAGGACTGCCACCTACATGCCGGTTGCACCCCAGTGCAAGGCATCCAGCTGTGTCAGGGAATGGGAGCTGAAGCCCTGCTCTACTCACCAAG
>RJWK010072708.1:0-10403 GCA_004363435.1 Platanista minor
GTCTTTCTCTTTCTGACTTACTTCACTCTGTATGACAGACTCTAGGTCCATCCACCTCACTACAAATATCTCCATTTCGTTTCTTTTTATGGCTGAGTAATATTCCATTGTATATATGTGCCACATCTTCTTTATCCATTCATCCGATGATGGACACTTAGGTTGTTTCCATGTCCTGGCTATTGTAAATAGAGCTGCAGTGAACATTTTGGTACATGACTCTTTTTGAATTATGGTTTTCTCAGTCACCACAATTTTTTAAAAAAGCATTGGGACTCACATGGCCTTGCATAGTCTGGCTCTTGCCAACCTCTCAAGCCTTGTCTCACCACATTTCTGTAGTCCTCTTTCTTCCAGCCACATGGCCTTTTCTCAGGTCCTCAGAGACATAGTGCTTACTCCTGACTCACAGCTGTTCCCTCCAGCACGTGGCCAAGGTAATCTCTACTCATCCTTAAGATTTCAGCGTCATCATACTGCCTCAGCAAAGCTTTCACCAAGACCTCGACTTACTAGACTCAGTCACATCCCCCATTCATCTCTCCTTCCTAGGACATAACAGATGAATTTCACATTTATTCCTCTGGTTATTTGATTAATGTTTTTCTCCCCCACTAAACTTTAATTTTCTTGAGATAACTTGCTTTTGATCACTGTTGTTCATGTCACCTAACATGGCACTCAGAAGCTCAAGAAGTATTTCTTCAATGAGAATAAATCTGTTATTATACACAATATGAATGGAGGCGTAGGGAATTTAAATGACTCACCCAAGATCACATAATTAACAAGTGGCAGAGCAAAGACTTCAACCCATCTGTCAAACACCAGAGCTTAAATTCTTACCCATTACTGGAGACCCAGTGCTGCTTAAACTGTCAGTGGTAAAGGACCAATTTATTTGGTTTTTCAATTTCCAATTTATCTCAGACTGGTGCTTTTGTAAAATTTTTTGATCACATATTTGGATGTTGTGACAATGTCAGTTTACTGTAAAGGTTTCTAAACTCTCACTCTCAGTGACTTTTCTTACCTCGTCACAGACGAGTGTTGGTACATAGGCCACATTGTGAATAGCTTTACTTATTTTTTAAAAAGATGTCTTTATTTTTTTAATTTATTTTTGGCTGCATTAGGTCTTCGTTGCTGTGCGTGGACTTTCTCTAGTTGTGGCGAGTGGGGGGCCACTGTTTGTTGCAGTGCGTGGGCTTCTCATTGCGATGGCTTCTCTTCTTGTGAAGCATGGGCTCTAGGTGCACGGGCTTCAGTAGTTGTGACGTGTGGGCTCAGTAGTTGTGGCTCATGGCCTCTAGAGCGCAGGCTCAGTAGTTGTGGCACATGGTCTTAGTTGCTCCGCGGCATGTGGGATCTTCCCAGACCAGGGCTTAGAACCCGTGTCCCCTTCATTGGCAGGCGGATTCTTAACCACTGCACCACCAGGGAAGTCCATGAATAGCTTTAGACTAGCTCCCAGGGAACGAAACATATCACCTGTCACCTCTGTAGGCTTGTGTGTAGAGCAGTCAGCTGTACAGGATAATGAGGTCAAGAGGAGGAGGACCAGAGAGAATGCCATGAGGCCACTGGGCATCAAGAAGAGCTCCATGGAATATTACTCAGCCGTAAAAAGGAATGAACTGCTGCCACTTGCAGCAACATGCATGGACCTAGAGAATATTATGCTTAGTGAAATAAGCCAGACGAAGAGAAACACTATATCACTTATATGTGAAATTTAAAATATAATGCAAATGAATCTATATAGAAAACAGAAACAGACTCACAGACATAGAAAACAAACTTATGGTTACCGAAGGGCACCAGGAGGCGGGGAGAAACAAATTATGAGTATGTGATTAACAGATACCAACTACTATACCTAAAATAGATAAGCAACAAGGATTTATTGTATAACACAGGGAAGTATATCTAATATCTTGTAATAACCTATAATGGAAAATAATATGCCAAAAAAATGGAATCACTATGCTGTATACCTGAAACTAATGCAATATTGTAAATCAACTATATTTCAATTAAAAAAAGAGTTCTATGGAGAAGGTGGGATTTGAAAAGGGTGTTGGGGCATGATGAGGTAGAACTGGTGAGGGAGGGGGCACTAGAGCAATCCCAGCACATGGAGAAGCTAGCATATGCATAAGGTGACAACAGGACCCTAAGCGTACCGGCTGACTGCTTAGAGCAGGTGGTCTACATTGAGTAGACAGAAAACCAAGCACAATTTTCTTGTGTTCATTTGTGTACAGTTTTTGTCACTTTTCAAGAAGGATTTCCATTAACTTAAAGAGGTTTTTTATTCCCCTCATTAAAACCACCTTTGAGGGCTTCCCTGGTGGCGCAGTGGTTGAGAGTCCGCCTGCCGATGCAGGGGACGCGGGTTCGTGACCTGGTCCCGGAAGATCCCACATGCCGCGGAGCGGCTGGGCCCGTGAGCCATGGCCGCTGAGCCTGCGCGTCTGGAGGGAGAGGCCACAACAGTGAGAGGCCCGCGTACCGCAAAAAAAAAAAAAAAAAAAGAACACCTTTGAAAATCTAGAAAAAATAAGCATTTTTATCTCTTCTGTTTGATGTTTGTATCTTAGCACTGCCTACTTGTGGTATTACACTCTGTTATCTGTAATGATCAATTATTTTCAAGTATCAGATAATTTCATTTATTAATTCAATAAGTATTTATTGAAAGCTTACTAACAGCCTGAATCCTGAGTACAATTTCTATTTGTTGTCTGTCAGGTAACAACCCTGTCAAGTCTTGTACTCACTTCTCTGTCGGGTTTAAAAACTTCCTTCGTTTATTCTCACCCTTCCTCCCTCCTCCTAGCCACCAGGTCTTCTGAGTAGCACCCAACTGCTACTCTTTTCACTCAGAGAAAGTTCCTTCTTAGCTCACTATAAAGTAAGAAAAAGCTGAGCGTACTGTCCCAAATGTGCCTTCCTCAGAAATCTTTGTTCAGGAACAGTCACTTCTGAAAAATGCTCTTTTGGAAAGCTCATTGTTGGGTTAAATATGTTCTACTGGTTTTAAGGACACTGTATTTTGAAAAGTTTCCGCACAGAGCTCTTGCCAAGTAGGCCCTGTCTTGTGTTTAAGTAGGTGTTCTACTTTATTCTCTCATTTTCTTCTAGTGTTTCGCTTTTAAAAATCTCATTGTCTTGGTTGTATTTTTCAGTCAAGTCCTAATTCGAAGCAGAGTCCTCAGGGAAAATGGAAAATACATTCCCAAACAGGTACTCATAAATGAGTAAAAGCTCCGCGAGTCACTGTTGAGGGCAGTAGATACCTGAATGTTTTATAAGGGGATTCTTCGGGGGAAGCTGAAGGCAAGCAAGTCAGTAATTAAGCTGTGTCCTGGTGGCGTCTGCTGTCATTGTGACCTTGCCCTTCTTGGGAAATTGTTTTTAAATGTGACACAGCTCAAGTGTCAGGTCGGCTGCCAAGTAGGCTGCCAGCTCTGAGTGTAACAGCATATTCCAAGGGCCTTCTGACTAAACCTTGGGGGAATAATTTGACAATGTGCTCTGTCACAGTTTTAAGACTTAAAAAGTTCTTTTTTCTACCAGTCTTTCCTGACACGAAAATATTACTTCAACAACCCAGAGGATGGATTTTTCAAAAAAACTAAAAGGAAGGTTGTTCCTCCTTCTCCTATGACTGGTATGTTTATTCCCTTCTCTCATCTTTAAGGAAGACTTTTAACATTATTGGGGGGATGGGCAGGAAGGATGTCATTTTATTTGAAATTTAAATTTTACAAGACAGTAGTCTAAGGGACCTTAGGGATCATCGGATACAGGGATCTACAGAAGTGGGGTTCTCTTTTTCAAATAAATCTTCAGGGATCGCCAATGTATAAAGTGGATTAAAAAAAGAGCTCTCAGCTGAGGGGGTGGGGACTAGAGCCATTGTCCCTGGGTCTCTCCCCTTTGCTGTTCCTCAGGACCCGGGGCTCTGAGGAGCACAGCTGGAAAGCATTCCAGTCCCCGGTCCCATCCAGTGCCTGGATCCTACTGCTGACAGATGACCTCCAGATTCTGCCTGACTGCTTCCCTACACCATCCATTTCTTTGTCAGACATGATTGCTTGGCGCGTCCTACAGTTTTTCCTCTAACAGATTTCTTACTTTCTCTGATCCCAGTCATGTGAAAAATACAGCATCTTTAAAGTAAAACAAAATAACTTATTATTCAGTGTTGCCTATCCACTCATTTCAGTACCTATTTCTTTAGGTGGGATAACCAGTTATTTTAAACCTAGACAGAAGATACTGGAATTGATTTTAATAAGTCTTTTAGAAAACCTACAAGAAAAAAAAGACCAATAAGTACATGTAAAGATACTTGACATCACTAAAATCAGTGGAATGCAAATTAAAACAAGATGTCGTTTTTCGCCCATTAAACTGGCAAAGATTGAAAAGCTTGACCAAAACTGCTACTGTCACGGTCATGGGAAGTTAGGCCCTCTCACTGTTGTTGAAAGTCAGTTTTAAATGGTCAAATCCCTTGGCCCAGAAATTCTTCTAAGAGTTTCTGTTACAGAAACACTTACATAAACATGCAGATTTATGTACAAGGAAGTTGTTGGTAACACTGTTTATTGGCCAAAAAACCAACCAACCAAACAAACAAAAACAATCTATAGGCTTATCCAGAAGTGATGAGTGACCACACAGTGGACTCCCATGCAGACATTAAAAATAATGAGAGATATTATACCAATGTGGGAACACCATTCACAATATGTTAACTTTTTAAAATTAAGAAGCAGAATAGGGACTTCCTTGGTGGCACAGTGGTTAAGAGCCCATGTGCCACAACTACTGAAGCCCGCACACCTAGAGCCCATGCTCCGCAACTAGAGAAGCCACCGCAATGAGAAGCCCATGCACTACAACAAAGAGTAGCCCCCGCTCGCCGCAACTAGAGAAAGCCCGCGCACAGCAACAAAGACCCAACACAGTCAAAAAACAAAACAAACGGCTTCCCTGGTGGCGCAGTGGTTGAGAGTCCGCCTGCCGATGCAGGGGACGCGGGTTCGTGCCCCTGTCCGGGAAGGTCCCACATGCCGCGGAGCGGCTGGGCCCGTGAGCCATGGCCGCTGAGCCTGCGCGTCCGGAGCCTGTGCTCCGCAACGGGAGAGGCCCCAACAGTGAGAGGCCCGCGTACCTCAAAACAAAACAAAACAAAACAAACAAAAAAAGTAGCAGCATAGTAAGCATAGTATCCCTTTATATGTGTGTGTGTGTGTGTATATATAGTATATATAGAAAGAGAGAGAGAAACTATTGTGCGTACATTCATGCATAATTGCGTGTGTATGTTTTTATAAATATATAAAGATGGAAGGAGATGAACAGTTAAAAATGTTCAGAGAGTAGGCTCAGAGGAACTGTCTGCATCCTGTGTTTTTATGTCGTTTGAATTTTTTACAATGAGCTTGTATTACTTTAATTATCAAATAAATTAAAAACTTAAAGAAAACAGGAGTAAGTCCCAACAGTGGTAACAGGTATTGGTTTCTTGTGTTTTTGTCTTAGATCCCACTATGCTCACAGACATGATGAAAGGCAATGTCACAAATGTCCTCCCTATGATTCTTATTGGTGGATGGATCAACATGACGTTTTCAGGCTTTGTCACAAGTAAGTTACAGACCCAGAAGACTTCAGGTTTACTTCATCTGTGATCCTTTCCCATGACCCTGTTCAGAAATCCAAGGGCTGCTGAGATACGACTATCACGGGTCCTATGTTCTCTAGTGGAAACTGATAAGTCTTTGAACAAAAAAATTTAATATGCTCTGATTTTATGGCTCTTATCCCAAAGTGATCATAAATTCATGATGTGGTTGCTTTTTTACTAATAGGGACTCAAACAAGTGGCTTGCTAGTTTATATTCGAAACTAGTTTGGTACTCTAGTGAGTAGGAGAAAGGGAAGCCTGTTTCTGTCTTGACTTCATTTGCTAGGTGTTGGGGTGAGTTGTTGGTCAATTTGTTTGTAAGCTGCTTTGATTTAAATGAACTAGGTTTCTCAGTAATGCAGTTCTTTGTGTGTATGTATTCCACTTTGGGCTTAACAGATCAGTGCAAGTTTCTTTTCCAGATTTTGGGACACAGCTCAGTTTGAGCCCCTGCTTCTTAAGCACTAGAGAAGCTCGTGTTATTCAAGGAACTAGAGCAGAGTGACATTTGACTGTTAATTCTTCAGAAGGTGACACACATCTCCTTGTGGAAATCATTTTCTAAACACTGTATGGTACAGATTTCCCACCTCCTCGGGGAAATAATATGTGCATCACACTTAAACTGTTCTACCAAGGAAGCTGGGAGTGATTCTGAATTTTTTCTTTCTTCTCTGCAGCCAAGGTCCCGTTTCCACTGACCCTCCGTTTTAAGCCTATGCTACAGCAAGGAATTGAACTACTCACATTAGATGCCTCCTGGTAAGGACTTTCTTCTATTTAATAAAAACACCAACCAAAATCTAAAACAGGGATCTCTTAAAGAACAGGATTTCCAGTTTGCCTGTTTCACTGGAATAGGTTTTTGGAGTTTTTCTCATTGAAACTCCACCCAGAATGCCACAGGTGGATTATGGCAACTTTTACATGAGTCTTGCAAAAGGGGAGAATGTGTCAGCCTCTTTAATTAATTTATTTATTTATTTTATTTTTGGCTGCGTTGAGTCTTCGTTGCTGCACGCGGGCTTTCTCTAGTTGTGGCGAGCGGGGGCTCCTCTGCGTTGTAGTGGGCGGCCTTCTCATCGCGATGGCTTCTCTTGTTGTGGAGCACGGGCTCTAAGTGTGCAGGCTTCTGTAGTTGTGGCACACGGGCTCAGTAGCTGTGGCTTGCGGGCTCTAGAGCACAGGCTTAGTAGTAGTTGTGGTGCATGGGCTCCATTGCTCCGTGGCATGTGGGATCTTCCTGGAACAGGGCTCGAACCCATGTCCCCTGCATTGGCAGGCGGATTCTTAACCACTGCGCCACCAGGGAAGCCCTGTATTGGCCTCTTTTTCCCTAGCATCTTGGGGCTTAGGAGTCCAAGAGCAGATGTGGCCGCCCCAAGAAATTTAAAAGATAAAGCCAGGAACTCTGGCCAAGGCAGACTTTTTAGCAATACATACCCTGGAGCTTATGGAAGTAGATGTAGGTATTCTTTTTTCTAAAATACATTACTGCTAATAACAACATTAATCATTTTCATTGGTACCAGTCAGTCACTGTTCTAAGGATTTTACAAATATTATTTTATAATATATGGAAACCCTATCAAGTAATTGGAGACATTGAGATTTGACCACAAACCTGTCCAAATACAACACTCATGTCTTACCATTCTGTTTTATATAGCAGAGTAATAAAACCCAAAATCTGAAGAGCTCTTAGAACACTGCTACAGCCTCTGGAAGGCAGTAGTGCTTCTTCATGTGGTCTCTCCAGATTATTTTGTCTATGGCTTCCCAAAGACTAGCATCTAAAGGAAGCCAAACAGTAGGAGGAGGAGAATGGGCAACATGGGTAACCAGTGCTGATCTTGATTCACTCCCCTGTTGGAGCAGAGCATGGTTGTTTGGGAGGGACAGGATAGACCCAGTGCTGAGACACCCTTGGCTATGCGCCCTTCCCGCAGAGGAGAAAAGCTATACTCAATATGAGTAACGTGACTCTATTGAGCCTTGACCTTCCAGTCTCATGTGGGCTAAACAAAAACTTCATGGGCTGGAGAAAAGCTTTTTATCTTTTCGCAGCATCTGACATACTCGCATGGACAAAGGAGCCTAGAACTGGATATAAACTAGCTTACCAACCTGCAACATTATGTACAGATAGGTGTGACCCAAGTATTAGAATGAAGTGTGGGTTCTTTCCATCTCTGTATCATTTCTTATACTCTTTAGTTTTTACTATATGCGAGCATATAAACTTGATTGGGGTAAGGTGGGAAACCTAAGCTAAGGAGAGCTTTGATGATAATAGTTCAGAACTTGGAATGGCTTTCCCAGTTGCTACAGTCTTCGGTATGAAGCCCACCAACACTTGTGATTCCTTCTAGAGAATGGAATTCAGGACAGGAGGCCTCTTTCTATTTATATTTTATGTACTTCAGTATTCTTTGCATTTATTATATATAACAAGTGTGTGTTGTTTTTATGATTACAAATAATAAATGGTTTGAAAACCCATTATGTATGAAGGAAAAATTAAATTAAACAAAGCTTGCATTCCCTGATAAAATGAAGCACACCAGTTGTGAGTTCAGTTCCTGCTACTGAATGCCAAAGAATTTATCACAGAGCCGGAAGGAGCAGTTTGCCTCCACATATTACCTTATTTTATCCTCATGACAACTCTGTGAAGTCAGTGGAGGAATTGAGATTTGACCCCAAAGTCTGTCCACATCCAGTGCTCAGCTGTTTGCCTGCAGAGAGCTATATCTATTTGTAACATGGCCTTCACAACTTGTGTTTCTTCTTTGGTTGTGCTTTGGATGACTACAGCCTGCCCCAGGTGATTCCTTTACATACTCTGAACAACTTTGGGTGGTAGAAAAGTGTGTGAACTAGGTTAATTCTGAAATAACTTACCTACATTGTTTCACTTTTGCTTCCTAGGGTGAGTTCTGCATCCTGGTATTTCCTCAATGTCTTTGGGCTTCGGAGTATTTACTCTCTGATTTTGGGCCAAGATAATGGTAAGAAGCAAATACGTTAATAGATGAGTCATTCTTGCCAGGGCCAGAATGATCATGTAGGCTATGCTGTTTGTGAACACAGTCAAATACAGTGCTTCATTCCTTAAACGTATTCATAAGTTTCTGAGGTATTCTGAGTCTTAAAAACCCCAGGGTCAGACTGAAGATCTGAATTCTCCTTGGTAATCATGGGGACAGTATTTAGTTGCCCAGAGTCTGATGCCCTCCTGTGAGGGATCCAGCACCAGCAATACAAGCCTGTAAACCTGAAGCTGAAAGAAGGCCAAGTTTGATCAGTTTACTCATTGACTAGACTTCCTGCTGGTATCAATCCTGGCTCTCTTACTTAATAGCTGGGACCTTGGGCAAGTTACTTAACCACTCCAGTCCTCTGTTTGCCTATCTGTAAAATAGGGACCTTAATAACTGACTTCTGGGTTTGTTGTTGGGAGTAGATGAGGTAGATACATAAAGTGCTTAGTGAAGTACCTGGCATGTAGGAGTTGCTCAGTAACTGATGTCTGTTGTTAGTGTTATTTAAATTTGAAATAAAGTTTAGCACTTCCTTTAGTTATCTTCCTTCTATTGCTGTTATCATGTCCATTTTTCAGAAGAGGTAAAGTGCTTTCACATAGTACGTGACAGGGCCAGTGAACTGTCATATGGTTCTTTAACCCACTACCAAGCATCTGTAAGTGCCACGTAAGGACCATCCTTCTCCGAGGGTCCTGGGTGCTTTCTGCGCCCTGGCACTCACGCGGATGTGTCTTACGCTGCAGCTGCTGACCAATCACGGATGATGCAGGAACAGATGACTGGAGCAGCCATGGCCATGCCTGCAGACACCAACAAAGCTTTTAAGGTACACTCACTTCTCCTCCGAGCTTCACTGTAGCTCGGAAAGGTGTTACCAGAGTTACTTTTAAAGATGAATTTCCTGAAGTGAGTGTAGTATGTATGGTTCCATCCTTTAAATTTAGCAAAAATGTGTTTCCGTTTACATGTCTCTTATTCCAGAGACAGAATCATCTGTTAAATAAATTAGAGATTCTTGGTACTTTTGCTGGTTTTTAAATGCTCACCCAGTTTAATCCACACTGTAAATGAAGTTACAAAAACAGCCCAATCAGAGGTACCAGATAAACATTTGGAATATTTTGAACTTTTTTGGACCGTGATATAAATTTCATTCAATAAAATCTAAATTGGGAATTCTCTGGCGGTCCAGTGATTAGGACTCTGCGCTCTGACTGCTGAGGGCCTGGGCTCAGTCCCTGGCCAAGGAATTATCCCACAGGCCACGCGGCACAGCCAAAAAACAAAAAATCTAAATTACTTACAGCCTTTCATGAAATGATTCTGGAATTTGTAAAATCCAATATAATTTTTGTACAGCAAACTCTCACTAATTTTTCATGATAAAAACTAGAAATAGAGGGGAATTTGCTCATCTTGATGCAAGATATCTATGAAAGACCCACAACTAACATCCATACTCATACTGAAAGCTTTTCCCCTAGGGTTAGGAACAAGACAAGGATGTCCACTCTCACCACTTCTGTTCAACATTGTACTAGATGTTCTAGCCTGGACAGTTAGGCAAGAAAAAGAAATAAAAGGCATCTAGATTAGAAAGGAAGAAGTAAAACTATCTTTGTTTACAAATAACATGGTCTCTGGGCTTCCCT
>RJWK010072709.1:0-10403 GCA_004363435.1 Platanista minor
GCCAGAGCTCGGTAGGGGGTACTTGAGTGTTTGGGCTTTTTTGTTTATTTAGAGATTTTGTTTTTGTGTTTTAATGTTTTACTGTTATTTTTAACTGTACCTGTATGTTTTATACATACGTTTACAGAATATATTTCACAATTTAAAGACCAAGCAGAACCCGGCAGAGATCATATCAACAAAGGGCTGGAATCCCTACTCTGTATCCCTTACTGAGCCAGCCTCCCCAGCTCCCAGATTCCTCGGGTGTCAGGTGGGCGTGGTGACATGAGGACCACGAGACGGTGTAGGGTGATAACAGCACGCACCCTCCCCATGTGCCAGGCATAACTCATTTCATCATCCCAGCAGCCCTGGGGGGTGGGAGCTATTATTCTCCTGCCCTGCCTAAGATCATACAGCTAGTGAGTGGCAGAGCGGGTATTTGGATCCGGTCCGGCTGGCCTCATTGTCTGTGCTCTTAGGTGCCACGGTTATGAGCCCTGCAGCACATGGGAGGGTGGGGTCACACCTATTCCCACTCTGGGTTAAGCATAGGGGTGGGTGCAGAGCCCAGCTCAGGCTGCATGGCTCTAAGCGGCCACAGCCTTCTCCCTCTGAGGGTGCCAACAGCAAGGTCCAGCCCGAGATGGCTTCTCCCACCTCCTCCGGGGCTGCAAGACCTCATCTGAGGGAGGGACAATGAGACCAGCCAGACCGAGGTGCTGCCTGTGTGCGTCTGTCCCTCGGAGGCCCTGAGTGGGAGAGCAACTGGCTGGACAGGGAGTTAGGGGCTCTTCCCGAGGCCAGGACCACCGAGCTGAGGACCCAACCTTCATCGGCAAAGCCCTGGAGGGGCTTGGCCTGGGCCTGGGGTGTCATTCTTGTCCCATCCCTGTCCCCATCTCAAACACAGCCTCAGCTGGCATAGGGGCAGGGGACAGTAATGGGGCCATGACATGAGGCTTCGAAGTGCTGGAAGAAGTCAGAGCTGGAAGGCTCCCTAGACACCAACAGATCCAAGCCTCATTGTACAGACAGGGAAACTGAGGCCCAGAGAAGGGAAGGGTCCTGTCTGGGTCACACAGCCAGTCCATGCTGGTCTGGGACTAGGAGAGTGGGAGAGGAGCCAGAGCTCCTAGAGCTCACATCCCAGCCTGGCCCCCTGAGCTGCACAAATGTCCCTCCTGAGTCCAGCCAGGGAGTGGTTACAGGAGGGACTGTGTGTGTGAGCAGAACTCAGATCAGGGACCTGTAAGGCGCCACGACACCCGGCCCACCTCCTCCCTCCCTCCCTCCCTTCTTTCCTTCCCTCCTGCAGTGGCACCTCCCTCTCTCCTCCAGAGACCTCCCTCACCTCTGCCCCAAGCCTTGGCCGCACCTCTCCACAGGCTTGGGCTGGGTTCACCCTACCACCCCCCCCCCATTTCTCTGGCCTTGTCTTCTTCCACTCCCCCACTCTTTCCATTCCAGCAATGGTCCTTCCATGCTCGAACCTCAGGTTCCTGGCACTGGCTCTTCCCTCAGCCTGGCGTGCTCGTCCCCCACATGTCCACATGGCTCACTGCCTCACCCCTTCAGTTCTTTACTCACTTTCCTCCTCAGCCCTCCAGTCTTCACTCCCACACACAATTCCTATCCTCCTTTCCCACTTTTCCTGCTTAGTGTGTATCACAAACACACCACATGTTCTGCACAGAATGTCAGCTCCGTGAGAACAAGGACATTCTCCATCTTAACTGTGCCTATATCCTCGGCTCTGGAACGGTGTCTGGCACGTTTGTAGGCTGTCAACCAAAGTCTGCCAAGAGAACAAAAGGGGGCACAGAAATGCTCTGTGACCAGGGTCAGGGTTCATCTGAGCCTGACACGGGATCAGCGTCTGCGGGAGGTTATGGACAATGGGCCTAGTATAGATCTGTAGCAGAGCAGTGGACAGTAGGAGGGGTTCTGGACAGGACCCCCCCCCCCCCGCCCCACGGCTGGCCTGCCTCCAAAGCCACCTCCCAGGAACATGAGGATGCCAGAAGGCTGAAATGGTCAGTGGGGCAGAGGAGGGTAGGAACCAGAACCCTGGGGCTTGTATATGCCCCTCCCATCTGTGACTGAGGCCTTAGGGTCACACTGCTCTGGGACACCAGGAATGAGAGTGGCCACCCACCCTGTGTTCACAGGGTCACTGAGGCTGAGAGGGGAAGAGACCCATCCAAGGTCACAGAGGGAGGCAGCTGGCTGGCATTTCCAGCTTTGGGCCCCTCCCTAGCCACTCCCAGCCCTGGTTCCCTGGCTCAGCTCCTCCCACTGTGGGATGTCAGACACACTCAAGTCTCTCCTTCATCCCTGCACCCCCAGCCCCCTAATCTCAGTGGGTCCCATACCTGTCACTCTTCCCACCACCTGTTTTCATGCTATTGCTATTTCTTCTTCATCTTTTAGAATACGTGATACCTACGAATGAATATGTATCACAGCTGTATGTTATAAGCACAATCACATAATAAACCCAAAAATTTACCCCAACTCCAGAACTAGAAAATTATTAATAGCTTTTGCCCCCATGCTCCTCCCCCTCTTATCAGCCATCTGTCTCCATGGAGGAAGCATCCCTTCTTTTTTTTTTTTAAGTAGTTTTATCACATACGTACACCCAGAGAATATATTCCTTTCTGCTTGTTTTTTAATGGTATAAGGTGTCGTACTCCCTCACTTTATGCCTCCAAACTTTCCCCGTGTTGTTGCAGGTAGCTGTTGTGCCTTAGTTTTCACTGATGTATTGTATTCCACTATATGTGACTAGACTGCAATATATCTATTCCTCTGTTGATGGACATCTGGGATGTTTCCAGTGTCCCCTGACCACCCAGCTTGTGCCCCTCGTCAACCAAACCTCTTGAGAGGCCCACTCCACCTCACAGCTGCCTCTTGGCTGTGCTCCCAGGACCTTGCTCACTGACCCTTCTTTCACCCTTCCTCGGCCCCAGCTATATCCACACAACCACAGTTTCCCCAATCTCTGCTTCAACTCTCTTCTGAGCTCCAGACCACGCAAAAGGCATAATGGTTTCTTGAGCATTTACTCTGTGCCAAGCACTATCCTCAGCATTGTACATATTTTATTTCATTGAATATTCACATCAACACAAATGGCAGGTAACATTATTAGACCCATTTTACAAATGAGAAAACCAAGGAAGGCCCAGAGAGGCTGAGTAACTTGCCCAAGACTACACACCTCTTGCCCAAGTCCCATAGGCACCTCAAAGTCAGTGTGTCCACGATATAACTTAATCATCTTCCTCTTCAAACCAATTCCTCTCCCACGCCCCACGCTCAGTGGGGACATCTCCAACACCCTGGGTCCAAGCCAGAAACTGGAAGTGAGCCCTGGCCCCCGTCTCTTCCTCACCCCTTCCTTCCTCCAGTCCAAGCCCAGGTTCTGCAGGTTTTACCTCCTTGGTATTAGGCGAATCCCTTCTCTCCTCTCTGCCCACCAGCGCTGACCTGTTGCTGCCCTGCCACTCCTCTGGAGCAGCCTCACACCACACTCCCTTGCAGGCCCCAGTCTCCCTGTTTTCCAGCATCCTGCACGCTGCAGCTCAGGTGGGCTTTCTCAACCTCATCTCGCCATGGCCACACTTCCAGAAGAAAGCTCAGCCTCCTCTGCCCGCTGTCTCCTCCTACCTTAAAGTGTGGCAACCAGCCCCAGGAAGGACACCCCCCAGCCCCCATTCTGCTCTGTCTCCTCCTGAGGCAGGGCTACGAGCCCCCTCTTCACCACTTAGCTCCTTCCTTGTGATTGCCTGTCCCCAGTAGGTGCTGCCCCCCTCGAAGGCAGAGACCCAGCCTCATCCCCAGGGCCTGCACCCAGGAGGAGCTCCATGATTGTTGGAAGGCTAAATGCACGAGCAGTGACAGGAGCCATGGGTGATGCTGCCTTCTGAGTCCCAGAATGCAGATGGTTCCACCGGGCCCCGGGGTCAGTGGACTCTGGCTGCCCCACCACCACCCAACCTCTGCACCTGTCCCCCTGCACCCCACGAGACCATTTCCTGTGCCCTTTGGAAGGATTTTCCTCTCTGCATCTTCCTTTCCAACTCTGGAGCTCCTTCCTTTTTTGATTCGCTTTTTTTTTTTTTTCTTTTGCGATACGCAGGCCTCTCACTATTGTGGCCTCTCCCGTTGCGGAGCACAGGCTCCGGACGTGCAGGCTCAGCGGCCATGGCTCACGGGCCCAGCCGCTCCGCGGCATGTGGGATCTTCCCGGACCGGGGCACGAACCCGCGTCCCCTGCATCGGCAGGCAGACTCTCAACCACTGCGCCACCAGGGAAGCCCTGGAGCTCCTTCCTGTGGGAGAGCTCTGGCCTCAGGAAGAAGGAGGAGCAGCCCAGTCTCTTACCTCCTTTCAGTCTTCATCAGGCATTTTCAACGGGGGGGGAGATTTTGCTCCCATGGGAGAAAACAATGGATCCTTGGAAGGGAGAGATTTTTTAAAACTCTTACTTTTTTTTTTAATATAAAGCAAAGATATATGTACAGTACATAAACAGATATACAGTATATCTGTGGTATTAAAATACTGTGTGATTAAGGAAAAAATGTCTAAAAGGCTCCTGAGGGGGTGATAATGAAAACAAGATTGAGAAACTCTGACCTACACACTCGGGACTTGCCTTGCCTGGTGCAAGGACTGGCCAGAACTGAGGGAGAGTGTGTAGAGTCCTATCCCAGGGCACTCAAGGTATATCCAGAACTGACCCCCACCTGCTAGCTGGCGTCCCTTCCCCCAAGCTATCCCCTCCTACCCTGTGCCTGAAAGTCCACTGTTCTGTGTCCGGTGTCCTGCGATCTGATCCTGTTCTTACCGAGGCCACAGGTTGGCCCTTCCACTTTCTTCCCCAGGGGCGACCCAGCTCCCAGGGCTGGAAGGAGTTGGAGGCCTCTCAGCTCTATGCTCAGCCTTGGGCTACTGCATAACCCTGGGGATCCTGGAAGAATCCAGGAGGGAAGCCCAACCACATGACGCACCCAGGAACTGGGGGGTGCCACTGTGGGACAAGGCTTTCTTTACTGGGCTGGGGATGGGGGTCACAAATAGTCTTACTTAGAGGTGCTCTAGGCAGATGGAGTCACTTAAGGGTGGGTCAGGACTGAAGGTCTGTTGTCGGGGACACAGTGACGGGGGTGAGGGAAGGGGTCACGGGTGGGTGAGACACGGTCTCGGGCAACACAGGTGCTCTGCAGTCTTCATACGTCGAGGGTGTCTCCACTATCTGGGGCTCCCGTTGGATGCTGGAGCCAATGAAGATCAGGTAGATGATGGCACCTAAGTAGGCACCCAGGGGTGGGGCCACCACTGGCACCCACCACCAGTCCTTGGTGCTGCAGGCAAGAGGCAGAGGCCTGCTTAGGGGGCCGATGCCCAGCACGGCACCTGCATCTACCTCAGGCTGAGACAGAGAGTAGGGCCTGAGAGTAGAGGAGAAACCCCACCCTAGCCCGGGAGTTGCCCCTGAGCCTGGGGCACCGATCAGCTTCAGCCTGATTCAGGGACAGAGGCGGGTCTGGGGCAGGGTTGACATTCAGTCCGGGAGCAGGGTCTGGAGGAAAGTCAGGACCCACTCTTGCCTCCCCAGGCCACTGGGAGCTCTGCGGGGTGCTCCCGGGCTACTCCACCCCTCCACATGTAGGGAACCCACAGAAAACTCACAGGAATGGGCTGGACAAGGCAGTACCTGAAGACCTGTGTACCCCAGCCAGCAATGAAGGTGAAGAAGCGTGGAGGCAGGTCCCGGGAGGGGTTGATGGCATATCCTGAGTTCATGCCCATGGACACTCCAATGATGACAACAAGGATGCCGATCACCAAGGCCTGTGTCCCTTGCAGTGCTGGGTTGTTCCCCTTGTCCGTGATGGCTAAGAGACACAGCTGAAGCATCCCTGTCACTAACACCTGGGGAGCAGACACCGTGGCAGCCACCTGGGACCCCTAGCCAAGCCATAGGGCCTCAGCAGTGCCCCCAGCCCAAACCCGCTGGCAGAAACATGTCCTGGCACAAGGACAAGTCCCCATCCAGAGTTCTTGTCCTCTTCACCATGAGGGGCTGCCTGCTGGCCCCCTCCTGAGTTGGGGAGGGCTTGAGGAGGGGCACCCACCCTGGACCACTGACCTCATCCAGGAAGCCCCTCCACAAGGTCATGTGGTCAGGAAGGTAGGTGGCGAAAATGTTAGCAGTGGCTGTGGGACCAGTCGCTGTCAGCCTTCCCCCCGAGTAGTCGATGATGGCGGCTGTGGAAACACAGACTGAGTATAAACCTGCCCCCAGCCAAACCCCACTGCAGCCTCAGAGGTGAGGTTGCAGGAGGGAGGGCAGGGAGCACCTCCAAGACTTTTCTCTCCCAGACGTTTTCACAGGCTAGGATACTCGGGTGGATCGGCCCGTATTTCAGGGGTGGAGGCTGAGGCCAGAGACGAACAACCCGGGGCGGGACACTCACTGTAGAAGAGGCAGTAGATGGTGGCAGCAGCCAGGAAGGAACCCAGGAACTGACCCAGAACGTACACAGGAAACTTCTTCCAGGACATGCGGCCCAGTGCACAGCTGCTGAAGGTCAGGGCCGCGTTCATATGGGCCCCTGCAGGGGGGGGGTCAAGTGTGCCAGCAGAGAGACAGACAACAATAATCAGTAACACTGAGAGCGACAACAGCACCAATGCTAACGGCTAGCGTCCGTGGAGCACGCTCACTCAGTCCCCGCAAGGACCAGGCGAGGCAGGCACCACCGTCGCCATTTAGCCAGTACGGAGAGTGAGGGATGGAGAGGTTCAGTCGCTTGCCTAAGTTGACCCAGCTAGTAAGAACAAGGGGTCAAGGGGGCTCGTGAAGTGCCTGGGCAGAGGAAAAGGACTCAGGGTGCTCTCCCTCCAAGCGGCCCACGAGGGCAAGGCGCCGGCTGACTTGGAGAAGGGGACGGCTGGAAGGGGACAGGAGGAGGCCGCAGGGGACACCTGGCCATGCCTGTCAGGCGGGGCCCAGCCCACTCACCAGAGATGTTCCCTGCCATGTGCACTCCCATGGTGACTCCGAAGCCAAAACCCAAGTTGACGCCAAGGTAGCTCCCCATCTTGTCTCCTAGAACCATGTGGGCCACAGAGCCAAGACCAAACACCTGTGGGAGAGGGCCTCTGAGGGAGCTGCCCACCCAGGAACCCCAACCTCAGAGTGGTGCTCCGCCCCTCCCATGCTAGGCCTCCCCGGCATTGCCCTTGGGGACCCTCTGCCCGCCCCCCTCCTCCAGAGACTTCCCTCCTCGTGACCTCTCCCCCTTTTGCCCCTGCCAAGGCCGCTCAGACATGACCAGTGAGAGCTGGGGGAGGGCTGTGCAAGGAGCCGGGGTGGGGCAGTGGAGTGAGGGGCTCTCACGGGCACGTCCAGGTCCCCAGACTCCAGGCGCGCCTGAAGGGCCTGGAGGAGGCAGGGCTTCCGGGAGGGCAGGGCTGCTGTGGATTCAACCCCTCAGAGCTTCTCACACTTCAGCCTAGCCTGAAGGGAGTTTCTTCAAGGAATCTGCAAGCCTCACATCTGGACTCTGCCGGGAACCGCCAGCCATCAGGAGCCCCACACACTCAGCCCTGGAGCCAGCCTCATTCCTATCGCCCTCGGGCGTCACTCCTGAACTTCTTGCCCGGCCCCAAGCACCAGATCTCAGCTGGTGACACGGCCCACTGGCTCCCTTCACAGGGAGGTTAGAGACCTAAAAGGACGCCCTCACTCAACAACACCCACCTGCCCCTATATCCACCTGGCCTCTGCTCCCACCTGTCTCTCCTTCTGCAGAGACCTTCCCCTGGCCTGTACCCTCCACTCTCCCCTTGACTGGCTGCCACACGCTCCGGTCTCTTCCTTCCTGAAAGGGAAGCCTCCCGGTCCACCGGTGGACTCCTGGACGCCCCCTCCCATGTCAGTCAGCCTCCAGGAAGGACCCACGGGCTGGCTCCTTTATCCCTTCCCTTGCCCTCCCTCCTCAGCCCGGCTTCTGCTTCCAACTGTCACAGACATCCATCGGTGCTCTGTCCGAGGGCTCCAACCTCCGGATTGCCCGAAGGTCCCTTCAGGCATCGTCTCACTTGACTGTGCTGACTTTCACCCCCTTAACCACACTGTGCTTCTGGAAAGTACCTCCTCTTTGGCTTCCATGACATCTCTCTTTCCTGGTTTTCCTCTTCCCTCTGTAACCTCCCCCCGGTCCACAGTTCCTTCCCACATTCTTCTTCCTTCATCTGCCTCATAAAATACAGATGATCCCAGGGTTCTATCCCTGGCCCTTTTCACATCTCAACCCAGTCACTCCTGCGTTTTCTTACCAGGGCTAGAGCTTCAGATACGCCTGATGCACTAATTCCCAAAACCTCCACCTGGGAGCCAGATCCCTATCTCCAGATACCCACTGGAAGTCTCCGGGGTGCTTCACAAGCGTCTCCAGCTCTGTTTTGAAAGCTCACCATCTCTCGGAAAATGTGATCTTCATTCCACGTTCCCCCATCCCAGTTGGCCAAGCCAGAAACTTGGATGTCCTCTCCCTCCTCCCCCACACACAGTCAGCTCAGCTTACATTCTCCCAGATCTTACTCAGTCTCCTCCTTGCAGCCAGAGTGACCTAACACAAAAATCTGACCATGTCTGCCTTTTGTTCAGACGTTCACTGGTTCCCTTCCATTTCTAGGATGAAGCCCAGAGTCAGTAAGCCACCATTTTAAGACCCTTGATTTCATGCCTTCTGCCTCTCAGTTTCTTATCTGCTCCAGTGTTCTCTATGCTGAGCACCTAGTATTACTAATAATAGCATTACTACTATTATTAAGAAAATAACCATTTATTGAATGAACACTTACTATATGACAGCAAGTTCTATCTGTCACCTCCTTTAACCCTTAAACCAACTTATGCATTAGGTACTATTATTCTCCCCATTTGGCAGATGGGCAACCAGAGGCTAAGAGATGTTGAGTGGCTTGTCCGAAGTACACATCTTGCACATGGTAAGCCAGTTTTTGAATGTTAGCAGTCACCTATACCAGTCTCAGAGCAAACAAGCACACTGCTCCCTGCATGCCTTGCTTTCTCATGCCTCGGTGATTTTGCATACGCTACTCTCTCCCTCTGGAATACCTGATCCTAGATCCTGAAAAACTGATACTCTAAGACCATGTTCAGAGACTTCCCTGGTGGTCCAGTGGTTAAGAATCCACCTTCCAAAGCAGGGGACACGGGTTCAATCCCTGGTCGGGGGACTAAGATCCCACATGCCACGGGGCAACTCAGCCCGCGCACTCCACAACCACTGAGCCCACGTGCCTCAACTAGAGAGCCTGCACACCAGAAACTACCGAGCCCACACGCTCTGGAGCCCGTACACCACAACTAGAGAGAAGCCCGCGCACCGCAACTAAGACCCGATGCAGCCCAAAATATTAATTATTTAAAAAAAAAAAGAAAAGACCACATTCAGACGGCACCTCCTCTGAAAAGTCTATGTGTTTTGGATATGTTGTCTTTGAGGGACCTCTAGATGTCCAAACTTCTGGAAATCAGAGTCTAGACCCGTGTCATCCAATATGATGGCTATGAGCCACATGTGGCTATTATGAACTTGAAATGTGGCTAGTCAAAATTGAGATCTACTGTATGTGTAAGGCACACACCAGACTTCAAAGGCTTACTAGGAAAAGGAAAATGTAGAAGGTCTTATTCATAATTGTATGTTGATTACATGTTGAGCTGGTAACATTCTGGGTATATGGGTTAAATACAATAACTATTAAAATTAATTTCACCTGTCACTTTTTACCTTTTTAATGTGGCTACTAGAAAATTTTAGATTACATATGTAGCTCATATTGTATTTCCTTTTAACAGTTCTAGAGTTTTTGAAAAAAGAAAACCTGAAGAATTGTGGACACGAGGGCTGCAGTTGAAGCTGTCGGGCAGGATGAAGACCCCCGGGAGAGGGCGCAGGGTGAGTGGGCAGCTGAGGGCTGAACCTAGGGCCGAACGTCAGCCCTCAGGGGTGGGCGTTAGAAACGCCAGCTGGAGCAGCTGTTGAAATGGAAGAACAAAGAGAGTGTGCCCTGGACCGCAGGGAGAGGCAGAGTTTCCCAAGAAGGGTGTGGCCCACACGGTTACGCGCAGACTCTGGGTCAAGCGTGAGAAGGCCTGGAAAACATCCCTTTGGGTGTGACCATCCCGTGGTCATGAGTAGTGTGGTGAGCACTGTATCATCAGGCCATGGGATGTGATGAAGCCAGGTTCCAGAAAGCATGAGGGGGTTAGGTGGTGAACAGTTGAAAGGACCAGGATAGACATGCCTTTGAGAACCTACCTGAGGAGGGAGGGAGAGCGAGTGTGATAAATGAAGGGATGTTCT
>RJWK010072710.1:0-10403 GCA_004363435.1 Platanista minor
GTCTCTTTTTATGGCTGAGTAATATTCCATTGTATATATGTGCCACATCTTCTTTATCCATTCATCTGTTGATGGACACTTAGGTTGCTTCCATGTCCTCGCTATTGTAAATAGAGCTGCAATGAACATTGGAGTACATGACTCTTTTTGAATTATGGTTTTCTCAGGGAATATGCCTAGTAGTGGGACTCCTGGGTTATATGGTAGTTCTATTTTCATTTTTTTAAGGAACCTCCATACTGTTCTCCATAGTAGCTGTATCAATTTACATTCCCACCAACAGTGCCAGAGGGTTCCCTTTTCTCTACACCCTCTCCAGCATTTATTGTTTGTAGATTTTTTAATGATGGCCATTCTGACTGGTGTGAAATGATATCTCAGCGTAGTTTCGACTTGCATTTCTCTAATGATTGATGATGTTGAGCATTCATTCATGTGTTTTGTTGGTCTTTTAATTGGGATAGAATAGACCAATGTGGAGACAAATGATATCTTAACATTATTGCATATTTCAATCCATGAAGATGATCAATCTTTCCACTTATTTAGCTTTAAAGTGTCTCTCAACAATATTTTGCAGTTTCCAATGCCTATCTTTGCTTAATTTTCTTAAACTATTTTATGGTTTATGTGCTACTGTACATGGATTCTTAAATTTATTTTGGTCATTAATGTGTAGAAATACAATCACTTTTTATATATTGGCCTTTCATCCTGGAACCTTATAAAATTCATTTGTAAGTTTTAGTGAATCTTTGTAGGTTCCTTAGGATTTTATATGTATGAGATTATGTTAGTTGTTCATAAAGTTTTATTTCTTCTTTCCCCATTTGTATGCCTTTTTAATTTTTCTTCTCTTACTGCACTGGCCAGGACTTCTATTACATTGTTGAATAAGGATGAGAACAGATATTTTTGCTTTGTGTCTTATCTTATGTAGAAAGCAATAACCATAAAACTGGTAGACGTAGAGAAATTACTACCTATTGCTCGTTTGTTGAAAGTTTTCATCACAAAAAATGTTGAGTTTTGCTAAATGCATTCTTGGTATCTACAGAGATGATACATGAGTCTTTCTCTTCATTATTTTAATATGGTGAATTACATGGAGTGATAATCAGATGTTTAAATAAAAACTTGGATTCCTGAAATAATCTCCAGAAATTAATCAGGACATATTTCATTTTTCATGTATTGTTGGATTCAATACACTAATTTTTAAAAGAACTTTTACATCTATAGTCATCAGGGTATTTACTGGCTTATAACTTTCTTTACTTATGATGTCTTCATCTGGTTTTGGTTCAGGGTGATACTGATCCAATATGATGAGTTGGAAAATGTTCATCCTCCTGTACTTTCTGAAAGTTTCTGTAGGGTTAGCATTATTTATTCCTTAAATACTGATGGAATTTATCAGTGAAGCCATCTAGATCTTGAGTTTTCTTTCAGGGAAGATTTTAAATAACACATTTAATTTCTTTTATTATTATAGGGTTATTTAAGTATTCTATTTCTTCTTTACTCAGCTTTGGTGACATGTATTTCAAGGAAATCTTCCATTTCATCTAAGTCATCAAATTTTTGAAAAAAATTATAAGTAACTTATTTATTATCTGTTGATTCTAGGATAGTGGTGTCATCTCCTTTATTTCCTACTCATAATTTTGGCCTTCTCTTTTTCTTTTTTCTTTTTTTAAACATATTTATTTATTTATGGGCCATGTTGGGTTTTCGTTGCTGGGTGCAGGCTTTCTCTAGTTGCGGTGAGTGGGGGCTACTCTTCATTGCAGTGTGTGGGCTTCTCATTGCAGTGGCTTCTTTTGTTGCGGAGCATGGGCTCTAGGCACACGGACTTCAGTAGTTGTGGCACACAGGCTCAGTAGTTGTGGCTCGTGGGCTCTAGAGCACAGGCTCAGTAGTTGTGGTGCACGGGCTTTGTTGCTCCGCGGCATGGGGGATCTTCCCGGACCACGGCTTGAACACGTGTGCCTTGCATTGACAGGCGGATTCTTAACCACTGTGCCATCAGGGAAGTCCGGCCTTCTCTTTTTCTTGATCAGTTTATCCAAAGATTTATCAATTATATTGATCATTTCAATGAACCACCTTTTGCTGTTATTGACTTTTTTCTACTGTTAGTGTACGTTCCAGTTCAGGAATTGGCAAACAGTTTCTGTAAAGGGCCAGATAGTAGATATTTTATGTTTTATGGGCCATATATGGTATCTGTTTTGTACTCTTTGTTTTATAGTTGTTTGTTTTACAACACACTAAAAATGAAAAATGATTCTAAGTTTAAGGGTTATATGGAAATAGGCCACTAGCCAAATTTGGCCTATAGTCTGACCCCAGTTCTAGTTCACTGATTTGTGCTCTTACATTTATTACTTTATTCTCCTACTTATTTGAGTTTCATTTGCTCATATCTAACTTCATAAGGTGGAAGCTTAATTAATTTTAGTCATCTCTTCTTTTCTAATAAAACACTTAAAAGCTATAAATTTCTCTTTAAGCTCTGCTGTAGCGGCATCCCCAATATTTTGATAGATTGTGTTTTCATTTCAGTATTATCTAAATATTTTCTAATTTCTCTTGTGACTCGCCCCTACCTATGCTACCAAATAGAAAAGGGGATTTGAAATTCCATTTTCTTCACCTTCCCAGAAGAAAAAAAAAAAAATCCATGGTTTGACTCCTTCCCACACTCTTGTATAATGCCCCTTTGATCTATTATGCCCCTAAGAATGTCTGAAATAGGGTAGATTCAACAGTGAAGTATTCACCTGTGCTTAGAACTTGAAGTTGAAATAAACATAATATCTAAGCATTTGAGTGACCATCAGCATATAAAAGTTTAAATACACATGAGTATCTCAATGAATGGCGTTCATGATTAACATTTTAATCATTTAATTTGCAAACCATTTTAAACCATATTATAATTAGGGTAGTTTCCATTTTTAACTCTGCCTGAAAACTTTGAAATATCTAAGAATTTATGTATAGTGTAATGTTTCCGAGTCCTTGAGTATGAGTCATGGTTTCTTGTATAATGTCTCAAGTTCCAGTTGTTTAAAACAAGATAGTATTTGACTCATAGTGCCCAATAAATATCTGTTAGTAATAGTAATACTAATGAATTAGAAAGGAAGCAGTATGAAGTGTCCTTTTAAAGAGAATAAAAGAAACTAGGGTCAGACGTCAAAAATATTAGAAGGTAAGTAAAAAAGTAAAGGAATTTCATGCCTGTTCAATGTTCATGGCAATACCAGCTACAGGTAGGAAACCATGAAGTAGAAGGCCAAAATGTGAAAATAAAGATATTGAATCTTCTAAGGATCTGAGATTTTAAATGACTATAGAAAGGGTATGAGCTTTTTTCTTGCTGAAGTCAGGCACAGAATTAATGGGTTGATAGTGGGGAGGGATAAGGAAGGGCTAAAAAGACAATGAATTCTAATGACTAAGGCTCTCTGAAAATATAACTTGGTTTCATATGAGGCCTAATAGGTAAGCTGCACCTGAAGGAAATTCTAAAAGATAGGGACTCCATAAATTACTGGTGACTGAACAACTTGCATTATTAAATAGGTTCCAAGATGACAACACTGAAGGGCAAGACACACATGGATATTTTAGTTGCTGATATGTTTGTTTAGAAAATTAATTGCATACATCTATATCCCAGATCTTCAAAAATGACTAATAAAAAAACTGCATGACTGCAATTTAGTTTAAAATCATTATTTGAAAGCTTATTTAAAAATTTAAATTAATAATCATGGTTGTTATTCACTAATTTCAATTTTAAAGCATTATTTTTCTTTTAAAAATCTAAGAAAGAAGTATTTGATATAAAAAAATTTAGGATCAAGTTCAACGCGGTATATCAGCTTCATATATCAGCTTCACCTTCATTCAAGAAAAGTTTTAAAAGGTTTTCAGATATCAATCCCTCTTTTCATAATATTACTTGACAATGAATACTTATATAAGGTTAGGTTATTGTGTTTCTAAAAGGAAAGCATGCCTTGGATAATGACTGGATTTGTAAGAAAAGTTATTTGTGTTAATAAAATGACAACTCAACAAAACAAAGAATTTTTTTTCAAATGAACTGGAAAATAATAGTAAAATTTCTAATGTTTAGGCTGGTCATGAGGAAATTTACAGGGCAGCAAAACAGATATTCCTGAACAAATATCTCAAAAATTATATAATATCTTCTGACAGCTCTTACATATAAGAACATGGAATCTAATAATCCCTTTAAAATGCATGTTTCTTGTTAATTAATTCAACATAATGTAGGGACAGGATATAGGTACCCAGACCATGGCCTGTTAGGAACAGGGGGCGCACAGCAGGAGGTGAGGGGTGGGGGAGTGAGTGAAGCTTCATGTGTATTTACAGCCTCACGCCATCACTTGCATTACTGCCTGAGCTCCGCCTCCTGTCAGATCAGCAGCGGCATTAGATTCTCATAGGAGCGTCAAGCCTACTGTGAACTGTGCGTGCAAGGAATCTAGGTTGCGTGCTCCTTATGAGAATCTAATGCCTGATGAGCTGAGGTGGAGCTGAGGTGGATGCTAGCACTGGGGAGCAGCTGCAAATACAGATTATCATTAGCAGAGAGGTTTGACTGCACACAGACCATAATAAATCCATTGCTTGTAGACTCATATCAAAACCCTATCAGTGAGTGGCAAGTGAAAACAAGCTCAGGACTCCCATTGATTCTGCATTCTGGTGAGTTCTATAATTATTTCATTATATATTACAATGTAATAATAATAGAAATAAAGTGCACAATAAATGCAATGTGCTTGAATCATTCTGAAACCAACCCCCTGCACCTGGTCCATGGAAATATTGTCTTCCACGAAACTGGCCAAAAAAGTTGGGGACCCCTGTTTTAGTGTGAAAAAGCAAGGCAGGTGTAAATATCCATATTCACTTCCAACCAACAGATAATTTGGGTTTAAATGCCATTCTTAGATCACTTGCAGAATGATTACATATTTTTGTCACTTTATTGTCATGATAAATCACTTACTCATTAAAAAAAATGTGTACTTCACATTGAACAAGTCAATCATGTGTAACTGAGATTTTTCTAGAACACTTAAAAAAACTTTTAGACCTCAACCAAGGTGTCTAATATATATGTTGTTTTTGGGAAACATGATTTTTCAAAGTTCTTCTATGAATCTTCTGATGCTTAATAGTTCTGGAACTATTGTTGAAGCTTCCCATGTTTAGTACATTTATAGAGTTTCTAACCTATATGAATTCTATGAAGTGTAATGAAATTTTGATCACTGAATTAAAGTTTTCTCACTCCATTAAAAGTGTTTCTGTTCAATATGAATTCTCTGATGCACAATGAGAGTAGATTTCTTGCTGAAAGCTTTTCTACAATCACTGCATTCATAGGGTTTTTCTCCAGTATGTATTCTATGATGTACAGTAAGGTGTGACTTCTTGCTAAAGGCTTTTCCACACTCAGAGCATTCATATGGTTTTGTCCCAGTATGGATTCTCTGATGCACAATGAGTTGTGATTTCTGGATAAAAGCTTTTCTGCATTCACTACCTTCATAGGGTTTCTCCCCAGTATGAATTCTCTGATGTTCAATGAACTGTGAACTACAGATGAAGGCTTTTCCACATTCATTGCATTGATATCTTTTGTCCCCAGTGTGAGTTCTCTGATGTACAATGAGATCTGACTTCTGAATGAAGGCTTTTTTACATTCATTACATTCAAAGGGTTTCTCTCCAGTATGAATTCTGTGATGCACACTTAGTTCTGACTTCCTGTTGAACGCTTTTCCACACTCATTACATCTATGGGGTTTCTCCCCAGTATGAATTCTCTGATGTACAATGAGCTGTGACCGCCAGATAAAGGCTTTTCCACATTCATCACATTCACATGGTTTCTCCCCAGTATGAGCTCTCTGATAAACACTAAGTGTTGACTTCTTGATGAAAGCCTTCCTACATTCATTGCATTCATATGGTTTCTCCCCTGTGTGAATCCTCTGATGAATAATGAGGTTTGACTTCTGGATATATGCTTTTCCACATTCACTACATTCATAGGGTTTCTCTCCTGTATTAGTTCTCTGATGTACAGTGAGTTGTGACTTCTGAATAAAGGCTTTTTCACAGTCATTACATTTGTATGGTTTTTCCCCAGTATGAATTCTCTGATGTACAATAAGTCCTGACTTTCCACTGAAGGCTTTCCCACACTGAATACATTCATATTTTTCACCTGTTAGAAATTTTGGTTGTGCAGAGAGGTGAGACTTATGTATGAAGGCTCTGATGTGTTCATTAGATGTTCTGTTCAGATGAACTACTTTCCACAGTGCATTATATTCTTGGTCTAGCTCCTCAGTCAGTGACTTATTGTTAATAAATGTAACTTGATTCAAAAGCTTGTCTTGGTTTTCCTGGTAATTTATCTCATCTTCAAGTTTCCAGTCTTCAAAAATTGAGTATACGGTTTCCCTGGTGGCACAGTGGTTGAGAGTCCGCCTGCCGATGCAGGGGACGCGGGTTCGTGCCCCGGTCTGGGAAGATCCCACATGCCACGGAGCGACTGGGCCCATGAGCCATGGCCGCTGAGCCTGCGCGTCTGGAGCCTGTGCTCTGCAACGGGAGAGGCCACAACAGTGAGAGGCCCGTGTACCGCAAAAAAAAAAAAAAAAAAAAAAAAAAATTGGGTATACTATCATGTTATGGAGTATTACTTCTTCAGAAATGCTCTTCTGTGGAGCTAATTCTTTCATTTTGGGTCTAATTTCAAACTCTAAGAGAAAATCCAAGTGTAAATAATGTTATTTCTCCCTCGAGCTCTGAGGAACACAAAACAGAAAAACAAAAAATAAAGGTCTTCATTTTAATGAAAATAGACAGAAATCTGATAATGAGTATGTTCCGCTTTGAAACTTAAGAATATGATATTAAAACCCAAAGACAGAAGAAGGAACAGACATAAAAAGAAGTGAGCAGGAGAGCAACGGAAAAAGCAGAGTTGATGAGCTCAGTGTCATGGACCCACACAGCCCCACACATTTCTGCCCCATCTCCACTCCATAACAAGGCTCTGTGAGGAATGAAGGCAGACCAAAAAATAACTTCAGGAAGACAGAGGAAGCATGCTAGCAAAGGGGACTGAGAGTGAGCTGTTGTGACCAGCAGAAAGATTAAACTCACAGTAAATATAAAAATGTTTTATATGTAACCAGGTAGATTAGAGCACAACTACAGGGAGAGGATTTCAAAGTACATGCATCTTAAAGGGTCAGATGACATTAAAAACGCACAAGATAAGACAGGCTCTATTTAAAGGGGACAGTCCTCAGAAGAATAGGCAGTTTCAAAGGGAGACAAAAAGCAAAAAAGAAGGAAGAAGTACCCTCTGGTAACTGGGTGGTGGCAATGGGGAAAAGAAAAAAAAGAGGAAATTTAGGGTCCTGGAAGACAAAAGAGAACCACAACACCAGAAAACTCAAAACTCCTCCTTAATCACAGAAAGGAAGGAAGGGAGGGAGGGAGAGAACAAGAAAGGACTCTGCTCAAGTCCCTGAACTTTGCTATATTAACAGAAAAGGGATCCATAAAATTAGAAATCTTAAAAAAACACTGTGATATGATAAAATGAAAAGAAAAAGTAAAGTCCATAGAGAACTATTACATAAAATCAGGAAATGAATTTGTGCAGAAATAAACAGAGGAAATTGTCCCCTTCAAAAACTTGCCATGAAACAGAAGAAAATTTTGTTTGAACTCCAGGCAGAATTAAATATACTCAAACAAGCATATCAGGATATGGAAAACCACCATGAATCAGAACTTCAAAAGATAAAAACCAAAATGAACAAAAAACAGGGAGAAATGAAAAAGAATTGATTGAACTCAGGAAAAAAATGGAAGATTAAATTACAAGGTGTGGTCAGGAAGAAAAGAAGGGTAATAAAAATTTAATAAGTGGCACTGACTAAAGGAAAGAAAACAACCAGGATAATAAAAGTGACATAAAGAATCGGATTAAAATGGTTGCAGAGAACGCAGTAGAAAAGGAAGACAGGAAAAGAAGAAATAATATATTTCTATTACTGGAGGCCCTAAAGAATTTTTTAAAGAAACAAACAAAAGATTATAACTCCAAGACACTTCACACTGAAAGGTGAGAAAAACAGAAGGTAATTAGAAAGAATATGAATACCATTCGGTAAGTTACTTTGAAAGAGAGCATAACTAAGAATGCCTGACTGCATGAGTAGAGGAGTATAAGCCCACTTTGGGAGAATGGAGTGCTAAAGATATTAGTCAAAGAGGTGCTAACTAGTTAAGAAGTGTCCTAAATATGTGGGCTAGATAAGATTCAGAGTATAGGTAGGAGGATTACCTATTTCTCTAAAAGTCAACTAAAGGAAAAGGATTATGTGGGTGTTTGATATGTAGCAGTGTTATTCAGGTATTCCACAAACCCACATCAATTATTTTCAGCCATTTGTAAACATCTGTGGCCTTTAAGAATAATTTCCTAAAAAATACTTCAAAGACAAACATATCACTAATCAATATGAATCTTCCTTCCCTGCCTCCCATTTGCCAGGTTCTCAACTTACCTGAATAGGCCCAATTTGACGTTTCTCCCTCCTCCATCCATGGTTCTCCTTGCTTAAACAAGAAGATTACATCTGAATTCAGAGACTGATACCCTGTTTATGGGAAATAATATAGGACTTGGGTGTTAGTGGATAAACTAACCAACCTAGAACTCACATCCATTACATATGTACCAGAATGGCTAAAATTTAAAAGACTGACAGGGGCTTCCCTGGTGGTGCAGTGGTTGAGAGTCCGCCTGCCGATGCAGGGGACGTGGGTTCATGCCCCGGTCCGGGAGGAACCCACATGCCGTGGAGCCGCTGAGCCTGTGAGCCATGGCCGCTGGGCCTGCACATCCAGAGCCTGTGCTTCGCAACAGGTGAGGCCACAACAGTGAGAGGCCTGCGTACCGCAAAAAAAAAAAAAAAAAAAAAAAAAAAAAAAATTTAAAAGACTGACGTTACTAAAGGTTGATGGAACTCTACTACATTGCTAGTATAATATAAATTGGTATAATCTCTTTGGAAAACTGGTAGTATCTACTAAAGCTAAATATACATATGCCCTATGACCCGGAAATTCCACTCCTCTGTATATACACAATAGAAATGATATGCTTATTTCTACCAGAAGATATGTATAAAAATGTTAATAAGCACTTTATTCATAATTGCCAAAATCTGAAACAACCCAAATGACCATCAACAGTAGACTGGATAAACTGAAGAATTATTGCATACTCATTAAACAGAATACAACAATAAGGAGCAACAAACTACTGTCACATGAAATAACATGAATGCATTTCACAGATATTATGTTAAATGAAATATGCTAGACAAAAAAAAAAACCTTACATACTGTGTGATTACACTTACATGAAGGTCAAAAACAGAATTAATTTATGGTGATAGAACCACAAGTTGTTATCTCTGAGCAGGTAGGTAAATGGTAAGGGGGCGGTTCAAGGGAGCCTGCTGGGGTGCTGGAAATATTCAGTATCTTGATCTGAGTAGTGGTCAGGTAGGTGTATACATATGAAAAAATGCATCAGCTGTGTAATTAATATTTGAACACTTTATTATATACATTATATCACAATTAATTTATAAAAACCAAGAACTTCAGCCCAACCCATTGTCTTCAGCCTCTGAAGAATAAGCAGGATGCAGTACCCATTTTCTTTCCATCCAAGTTCACTGGTGAGGTAGAAGCACAGTATTTGGTATTCAAAATTAATATTATTTTGACCTTTACAGGTTGAAATGAAGCTCTTTAAACATTCAGAGACCCAGTAGCTTTTAGCAAAATATAAAGGAAAGGCAGTCGACTGGGTACGATGGTGAGTTTAATATATCCCCATAAATTCTTTGACACACTTCCCTTCAGGAAGTAGAACTTATTCTGCACCCCTTGAGTGTGGGCTGAACTTAGTAACTCACGTCTTTTTTTTTTTTTAATTTATTTTTTAAACATCTTTATTGGAGTATATTTGCTTTACAATGGTGTGTTAGTTTCTGCTGTATAACAAAGTGAATCAGCTATACATATATACATATATCTCCATATCCCCTCCCTCTTGCGTCTCCCTCTCACCCTCCCTATCCCACCCCTCTAGGTGGTCACAAAGCACCGAGCTGATCTCCCTGTGAGATGCAGCTGCTTCCCACTAGCTATCTATTTTACATTTGGTAGTGTATATATGTCAGTGCTACTCTCTCACTTCCTCCCAGCTTACCCATCCCCCTCCCCATGTCCTCAAGTCCATT
>RJWK010072711.1:0-10402 GCA_004363435.1 Platanista minor
GAGAGCGCGCGGGGGCGCGCACGAGCGGCGCACGCCCGTCCCGCATGCCCGCGCTCCCGATTGGCCGCGCCGCGTGACGTCACCGGGAGGCCCCGGCGGCCGCTGGGAGCCAGCGCCCGCGCGTGCGCAGACGGAGGGCGCTGAGCGGAGGGGGAGGTGGCTGGCCTCTTCTCCTGCGTCCGCCATTTTGTTGCTGTGGCTCTTGGGAGCGTGCTGGGCGAAGCGGACCCTGGCGGCGCGGCGATCCTGGGGGTCCGGTGCTTGGCTTGGCCGTGGGGCTCGGTGCGGAGCGGCGGGGGCGCGGGGCCGGTGCGCGCCGGGCCAGGAGTGACCGGAGGGTCCCAGGTGGCCTCTGCCGCGCTTGGCTTCGCCGCCGCGACCCGGCTGGGCCCGCACCCCCGAGCCGGCTCGGTCCGTGAGGCGGCCCCGGAGCAGGCGGGCGGTGCGGAGGATGCTGCGGGCCCGCGGCCGCGAGGAAGGTGCCGGCTTGGCCCAGTAGGCGCGCAGTGAGCCAGAGGCCCGGCCCGGCCCGCCCCGCAGACGATTCGGGCGGAGCGTCCAGCGCAGGCAGAGCAGCCCCGGCCCGCCCGGCCCAGCGCCCGACCCGCCATGTCCTCCGCCAGGTTCGACTCCTCGGACCGCTCGGCCTGGTACATGGGGCCCGTGTCTCGCCAGGAAGCGCAGACCCGGCTCCAGGGCCAGCGCCACGGCGTGTTCCTGGTCCGCGATTCGTCCACCTGCCCCGGGGACTACGTACTGTCCGTGTCCGAGAACTCGCGGGTGTCTCACTACATCATCAACTCGCTGCCCAACCGCCGCTTCAAGATCGGGGACCAGGAGTTCGACCACCTGCCGGCCCTGCTGGAGTTCTACAAGATCCACTACCTGGACACCACCACGCTCATCGAGCCGGCGCCCAGGTGCGCGGAGGGCGTGTGCGGGAGGGGGTCGGGGCTGGATCCGTGGCCCCCCTTTCGGAACCGGGTTACTTTCCGGAGGGCATTCCGAACCGAAGGCAGTGTCAGGATCTGGGTCATTGTTGATGAAGGGGTGCGTCTTACATTTGTTGAGTTGCGGGTGCCTAGTTGAAAATGTACTCTTTTTTGCCTTTCGTTACGTTCTTGGTTTAATTACCCTGCTAAAGCAGAGTTTTGTTGTTGTTTTTGAAACCTTTTTTGGGCCACGGATTGAGACTCTGAAGCTTGCCTATCCTCCCCCGCCCCGCGAGCACACACGAGTTTGCACACCTTTCATGGTTTTTGAACTCCAGGTTAAGACCTCCTGGACTGCAGGTTTTGGAACACTGGGCAGATGAAAATGCTTTAGCGTTTAGAAACAAATACCTTTAACTGTGAAGTATCAGAGAACTATATATCGATACCCTGATGCCAAGTTTGAAATAACCTGGGCATCCATTTTATAATACATTAATTACAAAAATTGTAGAAGAAGGTGCGTTGGCTTCAACGAAGACTTTTTTTTTTTTTTTAACAGTTTCCCCCCAAGCTGGACCGTCCATAGACTGGAAATCCATTTGGTTAAATTCCAAGGAGGAATGAGGCTAGAATGTTACTAAGGGAATTTTTTGAATGACACTCATCTTAATTCTGTCTTACTTGAATTTCAGATGTACTTTTTGTGTTAAGTTTAATGACTTAGTATCTATTTTAAAGTTAACCCAGAGTGACACCGATCATTAGGCATCCTCTTTTCATTTGATTATTTGCCTTAATCAATATTTTGCTAGAGGTTTCTTTTATTTAAATTACGCCAAATTTGAGCTAAAGAGGTTGCCTAGAATTTTAAAAGTAAAAGGTATTTTTGACTGTCCAGTTGATTTCTTAAACATTTGTTTAAAAAGGACAGATTTTTCAGGATGAGATGTTTCTGACTTTACAGATTTTCTGACAGGATGCTACTCTGAGCTCTAAACACTAAAATCTATTATATTAATTAAGGAGCACCCACTGGACGCCTCAGCGTTGCTTCTGTGGAATAGAGATAGAGAAGGAACAGCGTGACAGTGGAATGACTTTGAGGTTAACTGCAGAACTAAATGGACTTTAAAAACTGGTGAGAAAGTGATTATAAATCAAATAGTGTATAACGAAGACCTAGACACCAAAAAAATCTGATTGGTGAAACCTCCAGGTCCCCGAAAATACTGGTGACTGGAGTCAACTTTCAGCACGTGTAATTCCAATATAAGGGGTTGGAGAGACTCTTAGAACCCACAGTAGTGAGATATTAAATACGTTTAAGTAAATTATTTTCCTAGCTTGTGGAGGTGAATTATATCATTAATTTCAGTCATTTAGCATGCCATGCTATGTGCCAGGTGTTGTGCTTACTTTGAGGTGACAGGTACTATAATGCAGCTATGAGTGAATAACTAGATCCCCTTCTGGGTGGAGAAAAAGGATTGTGCCGCAGTGGCTTCCCGCAGAAACGACCCCAAACTTCCCCTTCAGACGTCTTCCCAGGTACCCTTGTAACTTTGTGAGTGTGGTGCCTGCCCTCACCCCTCTCATCCTCCTTCCTGGTAGCCAGCCCTGCACACCCACGCACACCTGTGGGCTTTCGTGGAGCGCCTCCCTCCACTGCTTCCTCACCTGTGGAAATCCTCCCTGTGGTGTTGGGGCCTTTACCTGACCCCCTCGAGTTCAGCCTTGTTTCTCCTCTGTGCCCTCTGCCCCAGGCATTTTGCTGTAGTTTAGTTTTTCCTTTTCCCTGCTGTCTCCAAGGGCTGTCACAGTGCTGGTTGAATCAGATCCTGGCTGGATTTAGTTTGTTACACTGAATCTGGATTGCCTCTCCTGAGGATTTGGTTGATGGGTTACCTACTGTAGGAGACTACGCCAGGCAAGCCTTGGCCAAATGCAGAAATCAGGGCGCGATGCATTTTCTCACCCCAGACAGGATAAATAAAGTGGTTTAGCTTTTTTAGGCCTCAAAACTGAGCTCCTGAAGCCAGAGTTTCATGCCCCTTGGCTAATAGTTCTTTTTGGGGGTCTGTTTTTCTTAGTGAAAGGTCACAACTGTATGACTTGCTCAATTTAAGGACTGGTGCTTGTTTTGTGCTAGTCTGATCTTTTTTATTGGAATGTTCCTTAACTTCTAATTATTTTTATTCAAATATTACAGGAGAATTATGTTCCAGTGATAGATACTGGGAAAGAGGGGTGACAGACATGCTTTCTCTGTCATGGAACTTAGATTTTAGTGGCGGAGACAGACGGAAAAGTAGAAAAATAAAATACTACAAGATTTTTGAATGCTATGAAGGAAATCAATTTAGGCTGAGAGGATCTAGTAGAAGGGACTTACCTGAGGTGGTGAGGTCAGAGAAAGGGCGAAACTGCAGAAGTGAGGAGGAGCAAGGCTTGGGCGAGGATGGGGAGAGCTTATGCAAAGTTCTGGGTTGGGAAAGACAGCAATGTGATGTGAGTGTGGCTCTGAGATGCAGATCTAGAAGAGTTTGGACAGGTAGTGGTCAAAGGCAGGAAATTGGGTGCCATGGAAGCGGTTTGAAGCCGGGAAGTGACCTGAGGCTGTTACTGCAATCCAGGTCAGAATGATGGTGACTGATGAGTCGCCCATCCATCCGTCACAGAGACATTACGTAGACTGCGTGATGGCTGTGGTTTGAAAAATAAGTTGCTGGTGGGAGGGGGGATGATGGGGAAGAGAAAGGAAGAGACAAAGATGACTTGGTATGTTTGTAGCTGTCTGTTCTCTGGGTTATCTTATTGTGTTTTGAGTTTGTCTGTGGTATTCATTCCTGTCTTAGATTTTAAATTTAAACACGAAAGGTATGTCAGTGGCTTTTGATTTTTGAATGACCATAAAGGATTCTTCTGCCTATGGGTGTAATTTTTATATTAAAAATCATTTGATAAACAGAAACCTTGTGGTTTTCACCTCCATTTTATTTGAGTATAAACACTTTTAAGATTCTGTTTATTAGGTTACAGTTAGTATTCAGGTAGGCGCTACTGGATTTTTTGTTTCTGTTTTTTTTTTGTTTTGTTTTTTTGTGGGGGCGGTACGCAGGCCTCTCACTGTTGTGGTCTCTCCCATCGCGGAGCACAGGCTCCGGACGCGCAGGCCCAGCGGCCGTGGCTCACTGGCCCAGCCGCTCCGCGGCATGTGGGATCTTCCTGGACCGGGGCACGAACCCGTGTCCCCTGCATTGGCAGGCGGACTCTCAACCACTGCGCCACCAGGGAAGCCCTGTTTCTGTTTTAATAGAGGCTATTTCCAGTTTAACAACAGAGTGTTGTTTCAGGTTTCTGAGTGGATTTAGTTTAGCTGTGAAATACATTTTCCTACGGTTTGGAAAATTGAAAGTGTGTTTTGCGTAGTTTGCTTTGCTAATAAAATTTTCCCATTCTAGCTTATGTAGCTATATGATGGCTGGGAGAAAAATCATGAGAAGTGAAAGTTGAAAAACTGAGGCAAGTGGACCCATAGAGAAAACCCTGTTTTTTATTCAGCAGACATTGCTCATTGCATGTGCTGGTAATATGGAACTAACGTTGACTCACCAGTCCCTGTCATGCTCGTGAGGAGCTTCGTGGTTACTGAGACTTTATTTAAAAGGCCAAGTTCATGTCATGTGATACAGTAGCTGTGGGAGGGCGGAGAAAGGATGCGCAGCCTAACCTGAGCATCCCGAGGGGACCCTCACACGTGTGCCACAGAGGCCACACCGTGGGGGACCAGAGGGTACCCCAGGTAGCATGACCATGCCTCCCCCCATGACCCCTGTCTGAATATTTAAGGGAACTTTTTGGACTTTCGTAATTTGGAGTAGGGGAGAAGGATTAACAGTGATTTTGATTAGCATAGAATGGGACACTGTGGATAAACCTTTGAGTTTCTTCTTACCAATAGTTTAAATCACCTAAGTTCAATTTAGATGGAATCCATAAACGTCATTATGCTGGGAATGGAGTCTCACCCAGGTGAGAATTGTGTTCCCGTGGCACGTAAAGTACTGATAGCCATTTGCTTTGTGACCTTTCTCTTGTTTAAGACTCAAATTCAGAGGACTTTTTATCTAAGAATTCTGCTCTTGATCTGAACAGTTGGACTAGGTTCTAAGGTGCTAAGGTTCCTTCAGGCTAAAATATTTTCTTTCTTTCTGATAAGTGAAAGGGGGCAGTGGTGATTATCCTGGAGTCGGAGTTAAGATCACAAGGAGTAAGGTGGGACCGTCAGGCATGTGCTGCTGGTCGGAACAGACAGCCGACAGCCCAGTGTGAGTTCTGCGGTGGTGAGGCAAAGAGGCTTGGACAGCAAACCAGGTGGCACACGGGATCTCCTTGTCTGTGGAACAGATTTAACCCAGGCTTAGGGGAAATGCTTCCCTGTGTCTTGGGCATTTTAATTTTAGCAGGAATTTCAATATATTGAGGCCTACTGTATCCCAAAGCCCAATGCTAGGCTCAAGTCACATAATGGAAGTAAACCACGGCCCTAGCTTTTGAGAAGCTCAGTATACTGAACAAATGAAAATAGAATATCATGGGAGCTTAAAAGCAAGGATGGTCAACTAAAGGGTCAGGCAGGGCCTGAAAGGGAAGATGCTCTATGTACTGGTTCTTTTTTTTTTTTTTTTTAACATCTTTATTGGAGTATAATTGCTTTACAATGTTGTGTTAGTTTCTGCTGTATAACAGAGTTAATCAGCTGTATACATATATCCCCATATCCCCTTCCTCTTGTGTCTCCCTCCTTCCCTCCCTATCCCACCACTCTAGGTAGTCACAAAGCACCGAGCTGATCTCCCTGTGCTATGCAGCTGCTTCCCACTAGCTATCTGTTTTACATTTGGTAGTGTATATATGTCAGTGCTACTCTCTCATTTCGTCCCAGCTTACCCTTCACCCTCCCCATGTCCTCAGGTCCATTCTGTACATCTGCATCTCTATTCCTGTTCTGCCCCTAGTTTCATTAGAACCTTTGGGGGTTTTTTTAGATTCCATATATATGTGTTAGCATACGGTATTTGTTTTTCTCTTTCTGACTTCACATGAACTGGTTCTTGAAGGATGAGAACAAGTGTATGAGGTAGAAGAGGTGTTGGGAAAGGCACAGGTGTGGTTCATGTGAGTGAGGGGCTGCGAGCTAAGAAGTTAAGAATGCTGAACTGTGAATGGCCTCTGTGCTTTGTACATGAGTTTAGCAGTGGAAGCCCTCTAAAGTTTTTAAGAAGGGAACTGTCATGGTCAGTTTTATTTTTTAGAAACTGGTGTGGGCTGGGTGGTGAGAGCCTGGAGTGTGGGGTTAATTAAGGGCTGTTACGGGGAAGGGATTGTGGGAAGCTGAACTGAGAACTCATGTGTTGGGAATATAAGGTGGAAGCCGTAGCTGGGCAGTTGCCTGTAGGTGAGTGGAGAGCTGTGGCTTCAGGGATGATTGAATGGTGCCTCTGAGAGAATGGAGAGGAGGGATGGGGGTAGGGGGTCAATGGTTTTCAACAGGGAAGCCAGGCGGGGTTCAGCAGTCTGATGGGTTTGTTAACGAGAAGAGGGTTGGGGGCCAAATATACAGATTTGGGTCTAAGCTTTGGTGGAATCCACAAAATGAGCAGAGGCAGAGAAGCTGTGTGGATGGAGGTGCAGAGGCAGGCGCCACCGGAGAGCCATTGGTGAAGATGCGAAGCCAGGGATGGAGGGAGAGTCCTCAGTGCTCAGGGCCACCGAGGGGTAAGAAGCACCGGCAGCACTTTGAGCAGATGTGTACTTAGCCAGTCTTCTTGGAATTGATTCTTTTACCATCTGTTTTGTTTTCCAACTTTTTATTGTGAAATCTTTCATACATACACAAGAGTATGTGTATACATGTATATAATAAGGAAAATCTTCCATATCCTTGTTGCCCCCTTTAAAAACTAGAACAGGACCTTTGAAACTCTCCTGCCAGAAGTTGATTGTATTGCTCCCTTAACAGGAATAAGGTGATTGTAAGCATAGAAGGCATTAAAGCTGAAGTTTAAAGAAAATGTTTTATCTGTGATTTATACACGCAGCTGAGAATGCTTTTAACCAAAGGAGGAGGGAGATTCATTGTCATTCGATGAGGAGCGTCTTCTCTTCCAGAGCTGGCGAGAGAGGGAAAGGGAGAAGAAGCAGCATGGGTCTGGTGTGCTTGATGGGCTTGGGAAACTGTGTGTGTGCTGCATGCTATCTACAGTCCTGATGAAGGAACAAATTGCGAAACAATTGAGAAACAATGAGTTGTTCCAGTTTTATGTTTCCTATTTCTTTGGGCAGTGGGGTCTAATATGTTAAGTATTTCTGACCTGGCATCATCATGCTTTCATCTCTGCAGTAGGACTAATGTGTAATTTGCAGGGAATTTTGATGAATACTCAAGTTTGAGAAAATGGGGAGTGGAGGGCTTTGAATTTGTCAGGGCTGTGGCTGGGAGGTTGATTTCCTGTCATATTTAGGGATGTCTGTGCGTGTGCCGAATCAGGAAAGGAGCCCCAGGTCACTGTAGCAGTGAAGTGGTGGAGAAAGTGTAAGCTGTCCTCCCTCTTGTCAGGTCTGCACGAGCACCCTCCCCAGCTCCGCCTCGGCTATCTAGACCAGGCCTCAGCGAGTTCAAGGTGAAGGGCTAGCTGGTCAGCATTTTAAGCTTTGTGGGCTCTGTTGTCCCCATCCCAGCCACTCAGCTCTGCCCTCGTACTGCGGAAGCAGCCACAGACAGCCCATGAGCGCACGGGCCTGGCTGGGTTCTACTCAAACCTTATTTGTAAAACCAGCTGGTGGGCCGGTGGCCTTCGGGCCATAGTTTGTGGACCCCTTGGCCAGACTCACAGATAGTTTTTGTATAGTGTACTGGAGCCGAGAATGGTCATTACTTTTTTAAGGGTTATGTGAAAAGAAGACTATCTGACAAAGGCCATATGTAGCCAGCAAGCCTCAAATGTGTGCCGGCCAGCCCCCTCCTGGCCTTGCTTGTGGGAACCAGTCAGCCCCGCGAGCTGTGGGGAAGCTGGGAAGGGAGCGTTTGAACCCTTGGGCCTCTAAGTCTTCTGATGTAGAATCAGAATGTGTAGGCCTGTCTTCCGCGAAATCTTTCAGCTTTAAAGGGGGCTAGTCTTTGGCTTTTTCTGCACCATCCCCTGGCCTGTTCTGACCCTTAGCAGAACTTGACCCCGTCAGCTTCTGTGGGACACATGAATGACACTTGGTGCTCTCGTTTACCTTCCAGTCTCTGTCGCTACTAAGTTTGCAGTCTTTTGAGAGCAGGAACTTGGTTTTAATTTATTGTTTGTCCCCAGAGTTCTTAGTACATAATAAGGCCAGTGGGTACCTGGGTAAATGGATGTCATTAGTGTTAATCCCTACTGAAGCTGTACTAGTGTTCTCATGGTCTGTGGAACTGCTTTTAACTTTTAACTGTATAAACAGTAAAATAACCCTTGGAGGCGTCTGCAGTGGAACCAAGTGTGCTTTTGGTGAAGTATCTGAGATTTGTATAGTGTGACCCAAACTCTCACAGAATCTCCGTGACCCTTGAATTAGGATCAGGGGTGTACTTTCAGGGGTCGGGGGTAAGGAGCTGATGGGGTGCTTAGTGCCGTTCAGGAACTGTTGTGGGTGTTTCACACACAGCGTTAATTCTCAGGCACCTGAGAGACCCACGGGTTGTCCCTGCGGCTGTCGAGCTGAGAGGCTGTGAGTGAGGACACTGCCTTGTGCAAACCCAAGTGGAAAGCATTGTACCTCCCAGGATTGCTGTGGGGATTCAATAATTTACTGTCTGCCAAGACTGCAGGCAGTCCCCGATGGAGGTATAAGTGTCAGCCTTTTCTTTGTTTTGCTGTTCCTGCTCACTCTTTTTTAGATATACTGATAGTAAGCAGTTTGCCCCTTTGTTGTCAGGTTGTTAATAAGTAATAAGGCCTTTGAGGTTTTAAATCACTCTTCCAGCCACCAAGGTATCCTGACTACTGTGAAGCTAGTAATTTACATTAAAAAGATGTAAGTTTTGCCAAATTACAGAGACAGACTTTTGGACAGTAGTGTGGCAAAATGTACCGAGGGCCGTGAAAACATTCCTGTTCTTTAATCCAGGAATCTAGGCTTTACAATACAGTGCAGGGAAATTAAATTCAAAAGAGTGTGTGAAGGGCTTCCCTGGTGGCGCAGTGGTTGGGAGTCCGCCTGCCGATACAGGGGATGCGGGTTCGTGCCCCGGTCTGGGAGGATCCCACGTGCCACGGAGCGGCTGGGCCCATGAGCCATGGCCGCTGGGCCTGTGCGTCTGGAGCCTGTGCTCCGCAGTGGGAGAGGCCACAGCAGTGAGAGGCCTGCATACCTCAAAAAAACAAACAAATAAACAAACAAAAAGTGTGAAGATGGTAATAGAAGAACCATTCAGAAATACAGGGATGCTTGTTTGCAGCAGGCTTACAGAATTAAGCAAGAGCAGTATAGTGGGGAAACGCAGAAAAACTGCCCCTGGCATGCGTACATGGGACTCTTTTTTTTTTTTTTAATAATAAATTTATTTATTCATTTATTTTTGGCTGCATTGGGTCTTCGTTGCTGCGCGCGGGCTTCCTCTAGTTGCAGCAAGTGGGATTCTCATTGTGGTGGCTTCTTGTTGCGGAGCACAGGCTCTAGGCACAGACTGCAGTAGTTGTGGCACATGGGCTCAGTAGTTGTGGCTCATGGGCTTAGTTGCTTCATGGCATGTGGGATCTTCCCGGACCAGGGCTCGAACCGTGTCCCCTGCATTGGCAGGCAGATTCTTAACCACTGCGCCACCAGGGAAGTCCTGTACGTGGGACTCTTAAGAAAGAAAGCCGTACGTAGAAGCAACCTAAGTGTCCATCAACAGATGAATGGATAAAGAAGATGTGGCACATATATACAATGGAATATTACTCAGCCATAAAAAGAAACGAAATTGAGTTATTTGTAGTGAGGTGGATGGACCTAGAGTCTGTCATACAGAGTGAAGTAAGTCAGAAAGAGGAAAACATATACCGTGTGCTAACACATGTATATGGAATCTAAGAAGAAAAAAAAAAGGGTCATGAAGTACCTAGGGGACACAGACCTACTAGAGTATGGACTTGAGGATATGGGGAGGGGGAAGGGTAAGCTGTGACAAAGTGAGAGAGTGACATGGACATATATACACTACCAAATGTAAAATAGATAGCTAGTGGGAAGCAGCCGCATAGCACAGGGAGATCAGCTAGGTGGTTTGTGACCACCTAGAGGGGTGGGATAGGGAGGGTGGGAGGGAGGGAGATGCTAGAGGGAAGAGATGTGGGAACATATGTATATGTATAACCGATTCACTTTGTTATGAAGCAGAAAGTAACACACCATTGTAAAGCAATTATACTCCAATAAAGATGTTTTTTTTTTTT
>RJWK010072712.1:0-10401 GCA_004363435.1 Platanista minor
ACGCCGCCAACCCCAGTCCTCTCCCTGCGCTCCGACCGAAGCCCGAGCCTCAGCTCCCAGCCCCGCCCGCCCCGGCGGGGGAGCAGACAAGCCTCTCGGGCTGGTGAGTGCCGGTCGGCGCCGATCCTCCGTGCGGGGATCTCCCCGCTTTGCCCTCCGCGCCCCTGCGGCTGTGCTCTCCTCCGCGGCTCCGAAGCTTCCGCCACCCGCAGTCTCCGCCCGCGAAGGGGCTTCTCAGTGTGTGGAAACCTTTCCTGCTTCACAGCTCCCTCCCACTGGGGCCGGCCCCGTCCCTATCCTCTGTCTCTGTTTTTAGGGTTTTTTGTTTGCCCTGCCCAGGTACGTGGGGAGTTTCTTGCCTTTTGGGAGGTCTGAGGTCTTCTGCCAGCGTTCAGTAGGTTTTCTGCAGGAGTTGTTCCACGTGTAGATGTTTTTCTGGTGTATCTGTGGGGAGGAAGGTAGTCTCCGCGTCTTACTCTTCCGCCATCTTCTCTCTTCTCTGCTCCATTTTGAGTTAATTTTTGTATACGGTGTGAGGTAAGAGTCCAATTTCATTCTTTCACTTTGTGGCTCTCTCCCATTGACCATTTGTTGAAGAGACTGTTCTTTTCACATTGAATCATCTTGGCACCCTTGCTGAAAATCAGTTGGCCATAGATATATAGGATTATTTCGAGACTCTCAATTCTGTTCCATTGATTTATATGTCTAGCCTATGCCAGCACCATACTGTCTTGATTTCTGTTTCTTTGCAGTAAGTTTTAAAATAGGAAAGTGGGAGTCTTCCAACTTTGTTCTTCTTCTGCAAGATGGTTGGCTGTTTTGGGTCCTGTGCAATCAATACCATATGAACTTCAGGATCACCTTGCCAGTTTCTGTGAAGAAGCCACCTGTGATTCTGACAGGGGTTCCACTGAATCTGTAAATTAATTAAGGAGCACTGTCATCTTAACAGTATTGTCTCCTAGTCCATGGACATGGGATGCTTTCCATTTATTTAGATCTTTTTAAGTTTCTTTCAGTGATAAAGACCTTTCATAAGTCTTTTTGAAGGCATCTCGAGTGCTCTGGACAGCTGACCTTTTCAGAATGCCTGCTCTACCAACTCCCTGCAACAGCAGGTGCAAAGTTCAAGGACTCTACCTTGTCTGTGTCATTGTTGCAGACTGAGGTGAACAAACCCGAGGAGTTAGGTGGAAGGGAATTGGGTTTGGCTTTTGTTTCAAACTTTAAAGGCCCTCCTGCAAGTCCCAGCCCTCACCACCCTCCCAGACGGATGGCTTCTCATCACTCCATCTTATTGCTACTTCAGTTCAGAGAGTCCTGGGAGTTCTCTTGACTTTGATTTTAACACTGCCTCTTCCCTTTGTCCCTGAAACTATCCCTCTCTTTCTCACGGCTGGGGAGTCATCGTATCTTAGGGTCCCCAACCATCCTGGTTTGCATTTTCACGTGTGTGAGGGGGGAGTCGTTTCATTTACCATGTGCATATCCACACACTCAGCACAGCTCATGGAAAAGACCACCCGTCCCCATTGCGCTGCAGTGTCACTTTTGTTACAAATCAGAGGACCATGTACGTGGAGTCTGCTTCTGAACTTTATATTCTGTTAGGTCATTTGTCTAGTCTTATTCCAGCACCCCAATGTCTTAATTACTGTAGGCTCATAAGAAATCTTGTTTGCACAGTGTTAGGGACTGAATGTTTGTGTCCCCCACCCCCAATTCATATGTTGAAGCCCTAACCCCCAACGTGATGGTATTTGGAAGTGGGGCCTGAGATTACACCGACTTTATAGATCATTTTAGGGAGAATTGGCATCTTTTCAGCATGTAGTTTTCCAATCCATGAATATGGTATATGCGTCCATTTATTAAGATTTTCAGAAATTTCTCTCAACAATTTTACTGTTTCCTGTGCAGATATCTTGCATAACTTTGGTAGCTTTCTTTCTAGCTGTTGATATTTTTACAATATTGTAAACTGTATCATTTAAAAAATTCCAACAACTGTCATTGTTATAGAAATTTGATTGTCTATTGACCTTGTATTCATCAGTCTTGCTAAATTTCACTTACTAAATTTAATACTTTTTTAAGTTCTTTTAGTTTTTTTATAACACTAACTTTATAATAATTTTTCTCCCTAATTTGGTCAGTAATGATTTGGTTGCAAGCAACAGAAATGCCTTCAAGGAAGTTCAGGTAAAAGTGAAGTTAGTATCAGACCCTAAAAGATGCTGGAAAAGCCAGGAGCTAGGGAGATGAGCTGGGCTTCATGGGAATGTCTCCCTCGGGTCCTGTCTCTCTTGACCCTTTGGCTGCAGGCTCCGCCCCTCTGTGCACCTCTCCAGTCCTGCACTCTCAGAGGGTGGACCCGCTTCCTGGTCTCTGGTCTCCTGCCACTATGTCAGTCTCCACTCTGCTTCCACATGGCCTTGTGACGCCAGAACCCGCAGTACATCCGGCCTCAGTGTCCTAGGACAACTGGATTGTCTCCAAACAAGGTGCCCTTTGCCTCCTCACCAGCAGCAAGAGGCAGGGTGGTGAGTCAGTAGCACGGGAGTGTTTTCCCCGGGACCCTGCATGTCTGTGTGGCAGAAAACTTGGAAAGCATGCATGTAACATGTAAGCTTGCACCTCCCAAGTATGTCTGCTATTGCTGTAATTCTAATATTCTTTCTAAATATATATGTCTTTCCTTCTTGCCTTCTCACTACATAGAAATTTACAAATTTGAATTATGTATACAGTATTATATGCTTGCTTCACTTAATTGTATGTCATTACTATTTACCATTTCATTAAATGTACTTCAAAAGCATGATCTTAATAGCTTTATAGAATATACAATATTTGATTATATGGCTATTCAGTGAACAATTCCTATTTTTAGAATTTTGGGTTCTTTACAGTGTTTTTTTTTTTTAATGTTACTATGGTGAGCAGTCTTACACTTAAAGTCTTGTCTAATCTCTGATCATTTCCTTAAGATTGATTCCTGGGCTTCCCTGGTGGCGCAGTGGTTGAGAGTCCGCCTGCCGCTGCAGGGGACGCGGGTTCGTGCCCCGGTCCGGGAAGATCCCACATGCCGCAGAGCGGCTGGGCCCGTGAGCCGTGGCCGCTGAGCCTGCGCATCCGGAGCCTGTGCTCCGCAACGGGAGAGGCCACAACAGTGAGAGACCCGCGTACCGCAAAAAAAAAAAAAAAAAGATTGATTCCTGGAAGTGGAATTAGTGGGTCAAAAGATATGAACGTTGTCCAGTCTCTTTAGTACGATGTTAAGTCTGTGTCTAGAAGGGGCCGCACTGGTTTGCTCTTCTGTCTACAACTCTAAGAACGCCCATTTCTCCATCAACAGGATTGAGTATTAGCTTTTAAGAAAAATCTTTTCTAATTTAATAGGTGAAAATATTTTCATCTCACTTTAATTTGATATGCAGTTTTAAGAGAGGGTGAGTATATTTTCCAAGTTTACTGATCACTTGTAGTGACTGTGAATTTGCCCATTTTTCTCCAGAATGTCCTTCTAGTCTTGCTGATTTGCAAACTGAGAAGGTGAACCCTTTGTGGCAGGACCCTTTCTGTCTCCCCTGGTGGCTGCAGCCCCATGCCAGCCTGGGTTCTGCTGGTCACACAGTTGTGGAAGACGGCAGTGAAGAGCTTGGTCCCTTGTAGGAGGGAACGTGTCAGGTGAGTGAGCTGTGGTCCATGGCCACCATCAGCACGGCGGTGGGCATGGTCTGAGGGGCAGGGTGATACGTGCTGTGCTGTTGTTTGCTTCTGATACTTTGTTTCTGTTTTGCCCAGTGCCTCTGACTGTTGTGGTTCATTCTGACTCTACCACCCAGATCTTCTCCGTTCATCACGTCCTTGTCCTGTCCCCATTGTCATCTTGAATGGTGACAAGCTTTTACTGAGCCCTGGCTGGGGGTTGGCCAAAGGGCTCAGCCGTTGCAGTCCAGTCCCTCTGGCGCTGCCTCAGTGGCCCCAGCCTGTCCCTTTCCTGTCCCTGCGCCTGGTGAGTGGCTCCCCTGACTGCACTGCACATGCCACGTGGACCCAAGGGGCACCTGGTACACACAGGCGTCCAGTCTCCCCAGCCACGTGGGTCCACCATGTGGACCATGAGGTGACCTGAGAACAGCAGGGATGAAACACTCGGGGGCAGCTCTTTGCCGGCCTCCTGTATGTTGCAGAGGCCCCGGGGACATGAGCCTCTGCCCTTGGTTTCGGGTCTGTGAGCCGGTGACATTGGTCGTACCCTGAGCTCCAGCTGATACTGGGCCGGACAGACCAGTTTCCATCCCACAGCCTGTCCAGGTGGCCTGGCTGAGCCAGGCCCCTCGAGCCCTGGGGCACGTGTCCTCCTGACTTGGCTGGGAGGGAGGAATGGTGGTTCTCACTCCATCCAGGTGGTCTCTCTCTCTCTCTCTCTCTCTCTCTCTCTCTCTCTCTCTCTCTCTCTCTCTCTCTCTCTCTCTCTCTCTCTCTCTCTCTGTCTCTCTCATTAATTCCTGAAGGTCTCCGAAGCCTAAATCAGGGGAAAGAACAGAGGGTTTGGAGACAGGAGACTTTGTCTGGCATCGGGCCCTGGTCCTTCCAGCCTTGTGACCTTGGGCCGGTCACCTGCCCCCTGCCGACTGAAGTGTTGTCACCCGAGAGAGGGGAGCCAGATCCAGCACAGAGCCCCATGGGCCGGCCAGGCAGGATCCTGCGACAGGTGTCCCCCGACCCTCCCGTGCCACGTGGGGGTGAGGCACCACGCTTATCTGCTGTTTGGAAAGGTGTTGGGTATTCTGCTCGCCGAGAAGCTGTATTTTAAGAGGTGGTTTCTGAGGAATCTTGAATCAAAAGTGATGTTCACTTCCCCCCTGAAGCAGTGCCTACCCTGATCTTGTCCCGAGCCCCGTCCCTCCGACGGACCCACACTAAGTCCTGCATGCTCGGTGGTACGCTGCAGCCTTGACCGGGTGCCCTCGATGTAGAGATAGGAAGGTGAGGGAAGCACGGCCTTGTCTTGTCCTCAGAAAACTCAGAGTCCTTCCAGGGTAGCACAACAGGAGACCCCTGGGAGGCAGCAGCTATCGAAGCCTCCCTGGGAGAACTCCCAGGGCAGGCTGGGCTCAGACTGCAGGGCCGAGTGGGACTGGCCGCGTTTTCTCTCCACCCCACGTTGTAAGCTCTTGGGGTATAGGGCACACGCCATCCACGTGGCTCCACGTGGGGTGGCACAGAGCAGATCCAGGCCGTGGCGGGTACGAACCAAAACTCACTGCGATCCCAAGAGAACGTGTCTCTGTTGGCCGCCCCCACCGGATCACGACTGCAGACCTAGAAATCACTGTGTGTTCCACCGAGGATGTCCCCGGGTTAAGCCTCAGCTGGACTCAGAGCTGACGGGCACCCGCTGCTGTCGTGGGTCCACTTTCCCAGACCCGGGCAGTGGGGAGACCGTGTCTGAGTCTGCACGGGGTCCAGAGCCGCTCCCGTTTGTCCCCAGGCGGGGGGCTGGGAGCCATGTGTGTGCTGGCTCCCCAGCCCCGGACCGGCAGCCCCGCTCCCCGTGAAACCCACAGCCCTATACTGGGGATGACAAATGACCAAAAAATCAATTTGTAATCTGATTGGAGGTTTTTGATTTCCTCTGATGAGTTTAAATTTCATTAAAAGCAACCTTATTCCAACATAAAAGGAATCCTTGAAGGGTAAAGCAGGGGATTGTCTCACCGAGTATAAAGCATCCCGACTCTTTTGTGTGATTTATTCATCGCGTTAATTGTGAGGGCCAACCCAGGGTGTCCGTTGGCAGCTGTGCCGTTATCAGGGCCTGGGATCGGCCAGGCGGGCTCAGAGCACAAGGACTCACATTCAAAACTCGCTCTTTGGCATATTGACACTTGAGTTATCAACAACTCTTATTATCTGCTGGGAGGGAGCTGGCAGCTCGTGGGGACAGAAGGAGCCACAAATCCCGCCACAGCCGCCCCTCTGCATTCTCTTAATTGTGTGTATTCTCTGGAAAAAGTGATCATTGCAGCCTCTTGTCTTGATGAGAAATTGACATTTTCTGAGGACTTCTCTGGGTGCCGAGCGGGGAGATAAGGCCGGAGTTGTTTTAGAGGAGGGCGGGCGTTCCTTCCTTTCAGGGGCCTCTTTATCGCTCCTGTTGACCCGCTTGATGAGTATGGATTTCATGAGGTCTTTTTCAGCATTTGAACTATAAAAGGTTCAGAATGACACCACCCCTTATAGACAAAAGATAACCTTGCCCTTTGAATATATCGATTCTTTATTAACTAGGCTGTTTAATGCAATGAAATGAGGCATTAGATTGAAGCCCATTTCAAGTGCTTTGAATAATCTTTAAAAGCTTGGAAGACCCTGGAAGGTGGCCTGACAATAATTGGCACACATTTGGAGAGAATGCAGTTCTCAATTTGGATTCAAAACACAAAAATAAAATAATTTCCCTCCCCGCTAGTCACAGGGCCCAGGCGAGCAGGTCAGAGAGGCAGCCCCTGCCAGGCCCCTGAGCAGGCATCGCTGGCACCGGCTTAGAGTGGCGAAGGAGGTGAGGTTGGTCCCCAGCACGCGGGGCATGGGCGCGGGGGGCGCGGGGGGCGCGGGGGGGGTGCCGGCTACAGCCTTGTCCCCCATGAGCCTCTTTCTTCGCTGTCTCTTTAAGGCTGAAACGAGTATGCAGTCAGAGGAACCTGATTGTCGTTGACAGGAGAAAAAGGTATTCACAAGTTTCTTTATGTTTTGAATAATCATTCCCTGTTTTGCTAGGCAGAACAAGTAATTAAGATGACATTCGTGAGTACTAATTTGGATCGCACTTATGTGTATGTGTTGGAGAGCTGCAAGCCAAAACATGCAAAACCAGCCTTTCATTGAGGAGCGAATGAAAACTACAGAATGAAACGGAGTGGGGCTGCTGAAAAGGCACAGGAGCCGAGCAGAGCTGCGAAAATCAGAGCCCCGGGTGCTGACGGCGCATCTCGTTAGAGCCATGCCCGTTGGCCACACCTCCGTGCAGCCCAGGGGCAGGCGCAGTACATGGGGTCTGTCACACCACGGCCATGGACCTGCTGCTGGCGACGGTGTCCCTCAGGTCAGGGTTCAGTGGCACTGGTGTCCGGAGCCCTGGTGTCTGCCCGTCCGACCGGAGCTTTCCGATCTTGTCCCAGTGGAGCACGGTGACAGGGAAAGAGGAGCACATGTCTGGAGTAGCCAGAGTGCTTTTGCCCTCTGCCTGCCAGTTCTCCAGTTCAGAAGCAGGGGCTGAGGTAGGAGGGCCTGGGGCAGGGGCGGGGGTGACCAAGCCCCCAGCGAGTCTCGAGACCATCTATGGGCCACAGTGCTGCTGTGGCCCCCCAGGTCTGACCCACAGTCATGTTCCGATGTGCCATCGGGCGTGCAACACACGTACAGGTGGCCCCTCTGGGGACCAGAGGCATCTGAGTAACTACAAGGAACTCTCCGTTCAGCTTAGATGAGCGTTTGAGGGCAGATAACCTTGGAGAAGGTTCTTCTATGAACCCGTTTTCATCCTGGCCAAGAGAGCTCTGGGAGTGCAGATCAACCCCACCCAGCCGGCCAATGTAACTGTTGCATGTTGAGCAAAGCCATTTTAATAATCAAAACAGATCAATTTACCCAAAGTGAAATTCACAGACAAGAAATACTTTAATTAAATATTGTGTAAAATGAACATTTTTATACAGTTAAATATCTGAAAAAATGTACAGATAAAACAATCTTATTGTAGGGTCTTAAACAGTAAAATCTACCATTTAGTGAAGCGCTCAGTTTTGAGACGATGAAGCCATGAGGGCGACTAATTAATCTAAAACACAAACCAAGTGCAGGGACAAAGGAGACTTGCGAATGTCCCTAACGTGTACAGGTGAGCTCGTTTTCAGGTCGAAGCCTTACTTATACAGAATAAAACGGAGGCAGCTGAGTTCCAAAGTGACTCCTCAGGCTGGCCACAGGGCCAGGGTGTGACCTGCTAACCCCTGGGGACGTTCTGATTCTTTGATTTAGACCTTGAATGGACACTTTCTTAAGTCCTGCATTGTTTTGTTTTGGTTTGTGTCAAGAAAATTTTTTAAAGTCCCTCCTTTTTGTTTTAGATTTGATTTCTGCTGCAGTTTGCAAAACGTTTGCTGTGCTGTGTCTGCAAAGGGAAAAAAGAAACGACCCTCTTGGTCTCACCACAGGTTTGGCACTAACAGGTACAGTGTCTGAGGGAGGTCATTCCAGTTTAAAAAGTACAGACAGTGCTGCTGGGTTCTGACCACAAAACACGTATTGTTAAAAAGGAATTTTAAACGAGGGGTGATTGTGGGTCCCCTGAAACCTCTCTGAATCGGAGGTGGGCTTGGGGAGGACACAGGACACAGCAGAACCAGATGCAGAAAGGAGTGACACAGGGGTCTCCGGGCTTGTGCGTGTGTGTGTGTGCGTGTGCGTGTGCGTGTTTTTACACTGTAAATCTCCAAATGAAATACTGATTAACAATTGTGGGGTAAGCCTGTGATCAAATAGCACAAAGGTTCTTTGAAGAAGTCCACTTTTAAGGCATCAGAGAAGTTAATGTGGCAAACATTTTAATTAAAACATCAGAAGTAAATTTTATTTTAAACTTTAGGCCTCTGAATTTTTCCAGTAAACACAGTTCAGCTATGTGGCAAAGTCATGGGTGGCAGCTAAAATGACTTTTTACATTCTACAAAAAAAATAAAACAAAAGGAGGACACAGCCCCAAACGGTGTCGCCTCTTCGTGGCCGCTCCACATGCACGGAATCTACGAGGGTTTGTCACAGCGGGTGGCACCGTTTTGTTGTGACTACACAACGAACTTCTTTTTTCTTCAAAAGTATTTGTTCAGATAACTTAAAAATAATATAAAAATAAACAATGAATTTGACTTTTCCTCAAAAAAAAAAAAAAAAAAGGACGGAAAGTCTGAACAAACAACAGCAAATTTTGGAAGTACAAATGAAATGCGAGGATGTTGGTTCACTGAACGAAACAGATTCAAACAAACAGTTCTTGGCTTTAATGCTCTTCCCAGCATCACAACACCAGGCCACGATCAAAAACCAACGCGGACAAGAAAAAGGAACCGAAAATGGTGGGAAAAGCAATGTACAAAATTTCAAAGATAAATACAATATTTATAATTGATATGTTACAAAATAAAGTCCCTTAGCAACAGCAAGTGTTCATGGAAAAGTAAGTAAGTGTTGAATGGAGACCATTTTATTCCTTATAAGACGCATAAGGAATAAAACTCGTATTTTTTTTTTCTCTAAATATTTAAGTGGATCTGAAAAAAATTCAAGACAAGTGTATAAATATTTAGCTACGACTTTGGCAAAATCACAAAAGTCTACAATTTTATAACCACATACAAAACACATCAGGGAAGAAGGATCTAGAAGTCAAAAGGACAATTTCTGGTACAAGAAACATGGACCTCACAGTAGCCTAAGAATGCAATAGTATACAGTGCTAGCAAAAGTTGAAAAAAATGTCGCAGATCACACTTGCTTAACAGGAAGCTCTAGCAGTGGGAGAATATTTTAACCAACAGACAGTAGCATTTTTTTTTTTTCCCCTCTGTCAGTGTGCTTGTTGAAGGCAAGAGAATTCAATATCAAAGTTACAATTTCTAACTACAATAAGTTACAAAGTTCCGTTTCATTAAGATGAAGTTAAGCAACGATAAACCCTCCCTCCCCCCCTGCCACCCCAATTCTCCTAATCATATAGTCTTCCTTTCTTCCAGTTTGATGGCTCAGACCTCCTTGGCCCCCTTTTGTCACCACAAAAAAATATTTCACATTATAGAGATACACAACCATTGTGAATCTAAGTATGAGTACAGAAAAATGTTTGGAGGCGTCTTTCTTTCATCAGTGTTTGTTTCATGATCATCAAAATGGTGCATTCACAAAGTTTCTCCCAACACATAGCAAGTACTAGGCAGCCGAGACGGAGTGAGAGACTTTATACAAAATAGGCATCGCTTTGTTCCCCTTATTCTTCAGGACTGAGAAATGTGAGAATAGGAGAAAAGTTCAGTCAATAAAATGGAACTGTTCATGAAGAAGTATGTCGTTTGTGTGTTGATTCTTAATAGTTTAAATAAAATCTTTAAACAAAGTCTTTCTTTTGTAGCATTTCAACCGCTGCTGATGTACTGAAGACACGGTCTCCATCAGCACCTCTCGTGTACTAACGTGTCCCCTGAAGTCCGTCCTTGGATGCTGGGCGCGGCGGGAGGTAACAAGTGCCCCTCACATTGGCGGGACTACCAGCCCAGACATAGCTGAAAGAGAGAGGGGGCAGGTCAGGGGCACCTCTCACCGGGGTGGGGGGCTGGG
>RJWK010072713.1:0-10391 GCA_004363435.1 Platanista minor
CTTACTTCACTTTGTATGACAGACTCTAGGTCCATCCACCTCACTACAAATAACTCCATTTCGTTTCTTTTTATGGCTGAGTAATATTCCATTGTATATATGTGCCACATCTTCTTTATCCATTCATCCGATGATGGACACTTAGGTTGTTTCCATCTCCTGGCTATTGTAAATAGAGCTGCAATGAACATTTTGGTACCTAACTCTTTTTGAATTATGGTTTTCTCAGGGTATAGGCCCAGTAGTGGGATTGCTGGGTCATATGGTAGTTCTATTTGTAGTTTTTTAAGGCACCTCCATACTGTTCTCCATAGTGGCTGTACCAATTCACATTCCCACAAGAAGAGCAACTTTACAGAGGAGAAACCTGACAGATACTACCTCAGCCAGGTGATCAAGTCCTGTTGATGTCTGAGAAACTGCTACAGCCAAGAAGAATCTAGGAGACATGAGATAAATGCAGCGTGGCATCCTGGATGGAATCCCGGGATAGAAAAAGGACCTTAAGTAAAAACTAAGGAGGGCTTCCCTGGTGGCGCAGTGGTTGAGAGTCCTCCTGCCGATGCTGGGGTCACGGGTTCGTGCCCCGGTTCGGGAAGATCCCACATGCCGCGGAGCAGCTGGGCCCGTGAGCCATGGCCGCTGAGCCTGCGCGTCCGGAGCCTGTGCTCCGCAACGGGAGAAGCCACAGCAGTGAGAGGCCCCCGTACCAAAAAAAAAAAAAAAAAAAAAAAAAACTAAGGAAATCAGAATAAACTATTAATGGTAACTACTGCTCCATATTAATGTAAGATGTTGATAATAGAGGAAACAGGATGGGTGGGGGATATAGGAACTTTGTATTATCTTTGCAATTTTTCTGTAAATCTAAAACTTCTAAAAAATAAAGTTCATTTTAAAAAAGATGGCAGGGTTTTAAAAACACATTTAGTTTATTTAGACTTTAGAGTGTTAAAGCAATTACATAGTCTGCCTTAAAAATGGAATTTCTTCAATGGATTAAGAGAAATGTTCATTTATCCTACAGTTTTAATGTTTTGTCCAATAAAAGTCAGCTACCAATTGCTTAGGTCAATGACTCAGCGTCTTTCATTTGTATGCATTTGAAATACGAACAAGGAAAGATGACTAGCTTCTTGATCATTTAAAATTAAATGAAAATACCTATATTGAAAGAAATCCACGTAGAGCAGATATTAACCCCATTGCCTAAATTTTCATCGCCTAAAATTGTTTTAGTGGAGAACGACATATATTGTTGTCTAATTGGAACAGTTTTGCTCTCTTAAATAAAATACCAGCCAAAGATTATTCAGGCTGCAACTGACAGAGGCTTTACTGCTAGTTCCTTCTAATTTGGAGAATTCCTTTTTTTGAAAAATCGAGTCTTGTTGCTTCATTGAAGCTGGAGGGAGAGCAGGACCGAAGCTCACTGGCGGTGTCCCTGAGCGGAAGGCAGGACTCTAAGCCAAGGGACCTTCCCATTGGTGGGCTGCCGGGCAGCTGTGGGGCGGGGACGCCTGGGATGGAGCTCATAGCCCATTGGCTGCGTCGCTGGAGGATGGTGTAAAGGACCGCCAAGGCCTGTGCTGCCGGTTTCCACGGCAACGGAGGCTTGAAAGAGCCACTCAGATTTCGGCGTTCGTTCCCAACTCCCCCCTTCCGGAGGGGGGATGGGCGGCCTGGATTTGAGGGCTGGTGGAGGAGGCGTGGGGGCTGGGAGTTAAGGGGACAGGGCTTTCCTCCGACCAAACCAACCTAGCAAAGCAGCATTTGAACTGGGTTCGAGAAACCTGGCTTGCGTGCTCACTGGAAAAAAAATCAGACAAACAGGAAGGCGTTAAAGACGAAAGAGAAAAATGACATATAATTCCATCCTCCCTTGACCTCTCCATTGGTAACATTTTGCATGTGAACGAACACAAAGCCTAGCACAGAGTAGGAACGAGATACTTAGTGGGAGGGAAAAAGGGAGGAAGGGAGGAAGAAAGAGGAGAGAAGGAGGGAGGATCCCTGATGTGGGCAACGTGGCGTGAGACAAGTGCCCGTCCTTTGAGGTCAAAAGTCCGCAGACAGACCTGACGGGGTATGACCGCCTTCAGTATGGGGGCTTGAAGGAGAGAGGTCTCGCCGGCGCACTGGAAGGACGGAGGGGGCGGCAAAAAGGATCGTGACTAGGCATTTGGGAGACCTATCTCTGTAGTAAGACCGGGTTCACATTCCCACTTACCACATGCCAGTGCTTCAACTCTCCAGATACCAGTGTCCTTGTATTTGGGGAATGATAAACAGCACCCACCTCGTTGTGTTGGTGTCAGAACTGAGTTGAGATAATGCATGTCAGCCTCTTAATACGATGCCTGAAACACAGTAAACTGCAGTCACCAGCAGCTATTACCTTAATTGAAGACAGGGTAGGATTTGACTAGGTGGAGAGAATAGGGGGTTATCCTTATGTGGGTGAGGAGCTAGGAGCAGTGTAGAAAGCTTACAAAAGAGACCAGTTCGGATGTCATATAGAAAATCATGGGAGATGATAGCCAGAGGACAAAAAGGAAAAAATAACGATGAGAGCTACTGTTTACTGAGGGTCTGGCACTCTGCCAAGACCTTTACATGAATTTTTATTTCATTTTCTCATCAGCCCTGGTAAGGCAGTTACCATTAAACACATTTTTCTGTTAAGGAAACAGGCCCAGAGAGCTTACATATCTTGTCTGAGCTAAGAAATGGTACAACCAAACAGGGGCATTTGTAGTGCCCAGGGCAAGAGTTCAGTTGGAGGCCCATATACCACACGTCTCTGTAGTTAGAAATGATACATCCATCATCAATCTAAGGTGTTAAATGAAATATGTTATATTCTCCTCCTTGATGGATCTACTTTCACAACAACCTGGAAAAGCCAGGTTCGAATTAGAATTCCAGGCCCCTTGGAGGTCTGTGCCAGGGTGTGTTGGCCCAGTGAGGGCTACCCCCTGGATCCTGCATCCAACCCCTGTCTAGCTGCCTCCCATCCCATCAGTGAGAGACCCAGCACGTATGAGTGGACACCCCAGCCGCTACATCTAGCTGTCTCTTGCAAACAGCTACTCTGAGACCTAAGCCTCAGGTCTGTAAAGGATGCATCAGGCAGTGCAGCCTGCCCTCAGCTGAGATGAACCCAGGGTTGAGGCCACGAAGGTTCTAATTGAGCTTAGGGGTATTTTGGAAGGCAATTCTGGGGTTCAGAGAATGGTCTGGAAAGGGAGGGCACAGACTCTGGGTGGGCAGTTCCTCTTGTGCCTACAGATTCCCACCCCACCCCCTGAGGAGGGGCAGGGCTCAGGGCCAGAACTACTCTTGCCAGGGATAAGGGAGTGTTTTGTTGAAGCTAGGCATTCACAATCCACTGTGCCTCACAGTGTGGGGGACATGCAGGCTAAGTCTCAATGATATGCCCTCAGAGGAATAGGGGAGGATGGGCCTGACCTCCAGGCTGAAGGAAACCCTTAACAAAAGTGAGAAGACTGAAGGAGTGAATTCGATTTTTTTAAAAAAATTTATTATTATTTTTAATTGAAGTATTGTTGATTTACTGTGATTCAGGTGTATAGCAAAGTGATTCAGTTATGTATATAACTGTTTCAGATTCTTTTCCATTGTAGGTTATTACAAGTTATTGAATATAGTTCCCAGTGCTATACAGTAGGTCCTTGTTGTCTATCTATTTTATATATAGTAGTGTGTATCTGTTAATCCCAAAATTTGAATTTGCTTTTTGAAGATGAATGAATAAACCCTCATTCAGTAGAGAGTCAGTGACAGGTGTGCTAAGGGATACTTTGAGTGTCATTTACAAAGGACAAGGAGGATACACACTACTGTATATAAACTAGATAAACAACAAGGACCTACCCTACAGGGAACTACATTCAATATCTTATAATAACCTATAATGGAAAAGATTCTGAAAAAAATATATATGTAAAACAGAATCACTTTGCTGTATAACTGAAACTAACACAACATTGTAAATCAACTATACTTCAATTTAAAAAAAGGAATAAAAAAAGGATAAGGAGGTACATATCCTGATCTGTAACCACAGCCAAGTAATTTCTAGATCATTAATGCAATAAATATTTTTTGGGCTTTTACTATTTGCCAGGCACAGTGCGAAATGTTGGAACTATAACCAAGAGCAAAAAAAGTCCTGGTCTCTGTCCTCTGGGAGCTCAAAATTGAGACACAGAGGCAGATATTAATCAAACCATGGCATAAATAAACATATCATTGTACCTGCAGTGACCACTAAAAGGAAGGGAGTGTAAGAGGGTTTTGTCTAGAAGGTTAGAGAAGGCTGCTGTTAGGAAGTGGCATTAGAGTTGAGCGCCAGGGAAGGTAAGGGTTAACCACGGGCCTGGGAGGGTGAATTCCTGGAATGAGTAGCAGGAGCCCAGCCAGGGTGAGGGGGTGAGGCCCAGAGGAGGCTGGGCGGCCAGGCAGGGCCTGGTGGGCCCCAGGGAGGACACAAAGTCTTTGAAGGTCTTTTAAGCTGGGGTTTAATGTGATCAAATTTTGTTTTGGGGACGATTTTCCTGGGTGGAAGGAGACCAAGCTTGGAAGCAGGGAGACCAGTGAGTTGGCTTGGCTGCTCTAGAGTTTTAAACTTTCCCATCAAAATGTCTTATTTTTAAAGATAGAGGAAATGGACTCCTGTTTCTACAGAGTCTACAGGAATTTCTTTGAAGTCTTGTGTTGTGTTTTGCATTTTTTTCTTGCTATTTATTTATTTATTTTTGCCAGAGATAATACATGAAATAGTTAGAAACAAAACCAAAGAAACCCTCCAGGGATATACCGTGGAAAATACATTTTCCTTCCAGCCCCAATCCCAAATATCCAGTTCTCAGAAGCAACAGTTATCAATTTCACTAATATCCTTTCAGATTATTCTATACATAAATAAGCATATGTATATATTTATTCCATCATTTTAAAATGTAATATGTATATCAACTATCACATGGTACACTTTAAATATCTTACAATTTTATTTGTCAATTACACCTCAACAAAGCTGAAAAAAGTAAAATTAAAATGTAAACAGTAGCATACCATATCTTGCTTTGTTCACTTTAAAATGTGTCTTAGAGGGCTTCCCTGGTGGTGCAGTGGTTGAGAGTCCGCCTGCTGATGCAGGGGACACGGGGTTGTGCCCCGATCTGGGAAGATCCCACATGCCGCGGAGCAGCTGGGCCCGTGAGCCATGGCCGCTGAGCCTGCGCATCCAGAGCCTGTGCTCCACAACGGGAGAGGCCACAGCAGTAAGTGGCCCGCGTACCACAAAAAAAAAAAAAAAAAAAAAAAAGTGTCTTAGATGGTTTTTAATAGTCGTTCTTTTTAACAGCTGCATAGTGTTACACTATTTGAATGTGACATAGCCTAACTACTATTGATACATAACTGATAGATAATCAGGTTGTTTCCAGTCCTTGGTACCTTAAGTAATGCATCAGTGAACATACATAACATCTGGCATAAAACATCTTTGTGCACCTGTCCAAGTTTAGCTATAGATTCATTTCCTATGACTGCTGTGTTAAAGATTATGTAAATTTAAAATTTTGATAGTGCCAAACAAACTGCTTTCCAAAGACGTTGGTCCATGTTTTATTTTAAAACTCTGCAAAGTTTGCATTCTCCTCCATAATGTATCTGTTTATTTGCATGAAACATGTCCTCCCCCAAATATTCTTAGTCACACTGACAAGCCAGCAAGTGGTGCTGTATGGATCCACTGGCTCTGCCCACGTCTGGTAACGCTCTTGCGGAATTCCACCTTCAACTTGGTATGATCTGACTCCTTAGCTTCCTCTTATACCATTCCACACTCCATCATACTGAACTCCTTCTGGCTGCTCTTTGTCAGCCATACCTGAAGTTGACATGAAGTAGGGAAATGAGCACTCTGGCTGAGAATAAAGTCCCAAAGGGGCCCAGAAGCCTCTTGCAAAAGGAGTTGTATGCTAGGCTGACTCCCTAGAGCAGTAGAGAGCCCCAGAGGGAGTAAAAGGGTCAGAGCGCTAGATTGGCATTTTAGGAAGTTTACTTGTTCCTTAGTCCACCTCTTTCTCCCAACACTCTAAAAGGCCTTCACCAATGACCTCCATGCTATTCAATCCAATGGGCACTCTTCAATCCTGACTTATGAATCTTGACATTTCTCAAGGCCAATTTTACTTGACCTCTTGCAGCACTCAATACAGTTAATCCCTGCCGCTTATAACTATCCTCCCTTGGTTTATGTGTCTCTACACTATTGTTTCCCTTCTCCCTTTCTGGCTATCCTTTATTAGTCTGTCACGACATCTTTTTCCATCAGGGAAAACTCTCACATGTCAGAGTTGCAAAAGGTATGGTCCGAGTTGCTACAATCTTTCTCCCCTATGCTTTTTCCCATGACTCATTAGGAGATTATAAAATCAATTTAATGGGTCATATAAGCATTTATAAAAGAATGAAGCAATAGAATAGAAAATATCAGAGCACACCACCCACAGAGATATTATTTCTTTCTATATAGAAACTTGTTTCTATAGAAACTTGTTTCTATATATAAACTTATTTTTATATAAGTATACACATATATATGTATATGTTGGATGGTTGCAATGTAAAATGTATACCTTCTGTGGAATGTGGTTAAAGAGTTTGAAAACCATTGCTATAGGACACCTGTGTTTATATCTCAAGCCCAGAGCTCTCCTTAGAACTTAAGGCCTGTGGATATTGAACCACCCATCCCGCACCTTCTTTTAGACATCCTCTACGGGGATCTCAAACTCAACACAGCCAAAACCAAACTGAAGACCTTCATCCCAAACTTGGATTTTCTCCTCTGTTCTACACCTCAGGGAGTGGCCTCACTATCTATCCAATTGCAGAAGCTGAAAACCTTGGTGTCATCCTTGGTACTTACTTTTCCTCCAGCCTATGTCTAAGTCTTGTTGACTTAAACTCCTAAAAATCTCTTTACCCTGCCTGCTTTTCTCTATCTGCATCATCCAGGTCCAAGGTACCCTCATCTGTCACCTTGGTAAACTGGACTTCTCTACACTTGGGCTTCTCTCTGACCCATTCTCTACAAAGTATCCTGAATGGTCTTTTAAAAATATAACCCTGATCATGTCACTTCCTTGCTCAAAAATTTTTCAATGGTGCCTCATCATTCTTAAGACTCAAATTCTAAATGTGGCTGACCAGACCGCCCCAAGAGATCTCCAGTCTTATTTTGTACTGTCATCTCCCTCCCCATCTCTGCATTGTAGCCACACTGGCTGTGCCAGATGTGGCTGGTCGGTAGACAGCTCCCATTCCCACTGTTAATGTGCTTTCTGTGCTACTCATGCTGGAAAGCAAAAGCATTTCCTGACTCCCTTGCAGCTAGGGCTCCAGCAATTAGGTGCACTTACATGAGGTTTGGAAGGCGGTAGTAGGCAGAAGTCAAACAATTTTGGCTGTTTTTGCTTTTAAGTAAGGTTGTGGAGACTCTAGTGTATGATCTCTGGCTTCAAGGGCTTGACATTCCACTGTTCTAGCAGTAGCATTGGCAGTGGCATCCTGTCCTTGAGTGGCAGCTTCCGCAGTGTGTCCTCAAACTCGGCCTTTCCATTGATGGCCTCCTGGCTCCTTTCTGACTGTGAGAGAGGTAGTAGCTCCCCTGGTAGGTCAGTTCCATGATGTTCTAGGAATCATTCCTAATATCCAGCCTAGAGCCCATCACTTTCCTCAATACCTAGAGTGGTTTGTTTCTAAACACTGGCTTTCATTTGGTTTCTAGAATCCACTGTGCCTCCTCCCACTATAGGGTTGTGGGAGGCTCAAACCCTTACCACCACTTAACCCCCACCCCCACCTTTCAATTAACGTCTTATATAGTCTTTTGATCTCAGTTCAAACATTTTGTCTGGGAAGTTATCCCTGACGCCCCCACCCCCAAGAACAGATCAGTTTTCCTTATTAAACATGTCACTCTGTATGTTTCCTTCAATGCATTATTACAGATTATTTGTGTGACTCTAGAATTCCAGCCCCAAAGGGCTTGACTATTTTGCTGCAATCCATTGCCTTGAAAGAGTTGGTGCGTGTTAAATGAATGGAATGAAGGCGGCCAGAGTGGAGGGTGTTAGGACAAAATCAAGCCTCTTATAACGCTGACAAGCCCTGTCACTTCCTCTTGGCCTTTTCCCAACCACATCTTCCTGTGACTCTCCAGCCAGCCTGAACACACCCTGTGCTCTAGCCTCCAGGTATTTGCACAGGCTGCTTCTGTTGATTGAATATCTTCTCCTTCTTCACTTGACTCCTTCATTTTGCAGATTTCAGTCCAGACATCATCTCTTCTAGTAGAACTGCATTTGAGACAATTCTATACTCTTTTCTAGAACATTAAGAAATACTTAATTGCTTCCTTATTACTCATCTGTAGCTCTCTCTGCAAGTGCAGTCTTATTCACGGCTGTATGCAGAGTGCCTTGTGTCGGGTCTGGCTCTTAATGGCCTTCAGTATTGTTGTAAGCTGAACGAATGAATGTCAGCTAGTCAGCCAGCCTCAGGCTGGGGATCTGGTCACACTTCCCAGGAGCCCATGAACAGTGAGGGATTGTAATTTGGGGGCTGCTAGATCAGGAGAGGAAGCTGGGGGAGGTTTGTTCTGCTCCAGCCCGTGGCTCAGTCCCCAGACTGCCAGGCTGGAGGCCCTGGAGCGGATGGGGGGGGCGGGGAGGGGAAGGGCAGGGAAACAGTTTCTTCCTCTGCTCTCTCCAGTAGAGTTGGGGGGGAGGGGCAGAGAGAGGGAAGATTCCTTCCAAGGAGGCTCCTTGGCACAGTGCCTGCTAGGAGGAAGGGGGAGGGGACTATGATGAATACAGGCTTTTTCCCCCCATGTCAGGCCTCCAGCACTGTGAGGGAGGGAAACCCGTGGCAGAGGAGGGGGAGAGTAGAGGGAGAGAGAGGACAGAGGGAGGGAGGGAAGGAAGGAGGAGGGAAGACTGTGTTTGCCTTGGGATACAGGAAGGAGAAAGGCTGAGCTGGCTCTGAAAGGCAGGATTCTGAAGAGCCAACCGGGCCTCAACTATACCACATCAGCTCTGGAAATACCCTCAAATCACTGAGTCAGAGAATCAATACACTGGGAACATTAATTCTTAGGGTCAGATCATTTTATCATCTCAGGGCTAGAAAATCCCTCAGAGGGTTGTCTGGAGTCTCCAGGGCTAGCCTGGAGGAGTCAGTCAGCTCTATGGGAAGTTTCCTGGACCCTTTCTCTCTTCCTCCCTTATAGTTGGAAGAGATGGCATTTTTTCTAAAGCCCATGAATACTTTGTATCCAATTCAGTACACTTCCAATAACTGTTAAAGATGATGAAACTGACATCCTACCTCAGTTTTTCCCACTGGTTTGTAATCTCCTGAGAGCAGTCCCTCTCAGTCATGTTAGTACCATTCAGAACTGTGGTCTCAAACTTGGCCGCCCATTAGAGTTGCTTGGGGTGCTTACTAAAAATATTTCACTCACTCCAGTGATTCCGATTGCTCCGAACTAAGTTAGGACTTAACACTTTAGTTTTAACAGTATGCTAAGTGATTTTGATGCAAAGGTTTAGGTAACAACTCCCAAGGGCCTGGGAAACCATAGTAGGTGTTAAGTGTTGCCTTGGGGCTGGAAATGTATATGCAGAGTAAACAAATGGTGTGTGGGAAGCCTTGGTTGAACTAGGGTCTGTGAACCTAAGCATCTAACATTTTGAAAGGAAATAGTGCAGCAGTATTAGCAATACAAAAGATAAATATTTATTCAGAACAAAACTTTAAACAATCGATTTTACATTCTAAGCCACAAGGAAATAGCAAAACATAAAGGGAAGACAAAAACTAAAAGAAAAGCAGTGTACTGTCTTTTCTACTTTAACTTGATAACACTTAGTAGACCCAATGCCCTCTAGCTTGGCCTATTTCCCAAGTACATTTTAGAGTTAACAGCTCATTTGGAATTCCGTCTTTCTCCTGAGAGTCCAGAGGTTGCAGATGAGCTCCAGTCAGCGGCTTCTCTGGGGACGCTCGTTATTGAGGCTAAGATGCAAATGTAAACCTTTCTTTACTCGGGAGCACCTCTGTTTCTCACTGATGGCAATGAACGGGGAAGGGGAAGGCCACAAGGGAGCAGGGCCACTTTAATCCAGATATGGTACCCCAGGGGGCAATGCGTACACCCTGGCTTATGTTCCTTTGTCCCTTCCGTATGTCCCAAGTATTCTGAAGCTCCTGCCAAATCTGCTTCCTTCCCCAGATGATTTCTTAGCATTCTCCTGGGCTCATTATTCTGGAAAGAGCAGACTTTCTGGGCC
>RJWK010072714.1:0-10401 GCA_004363435.1 Platanista minor
CTCTGCTCCTGCCTCTCCCTGGATCCCCACCGTCTCCCTCTCTCTCCTGGGACCCACTCTCTTGGACACTCTCCCACCAGTGGCGCTTGAGGCTACAAGTCCAAGGTAAGCAGAGTGGTCCCAAGAAGCACCCCTGGAGTATGGGGGAGGGGGGCTAGCTGGCGTGGCTCCTGTGGACCCCTGTTGTGACCTCCCACCCCCTTCTGCAGTATCTTCAGCTTAAGAAGAAGTTAGAAGATGAGTTCCCTGGACGCCTGGACATCGTGGGTCTTGGGGATGGGGAAGGAGTCAAACATGGGTCATGTCCGTCCCTCAGCCCTGGATGGCAGCGGGGGTGGTGTGGGTCAGCCCACCCTTCACCCCCATTCTCCATTCCTTGGGAAACGGCGGGTGTCCCCAAGAGGGCATGTCAGCCCTGCCAACACCTCTTCCTCTCCCCAGTGCGGCGAGGGGACGCCCCAGGTCACCGGTTTCTTCGAAGTGTTGGTAGCGGGGAAGTTGGTTCACTCCAAGAAGGTACGTCTGTCTGTCCATTCTGCCGCAGTTTGGGCTAGTGGGGCGTTGGGACTGGGGTTGGCGTCTTGGCCCCAGCTCATCCCTCGCCTCTTCCTCCCTTCTCCAGGGAGGCGATGGCTACGTGGACACGGAGAGCAAGTTTCTGAAGCTGGCGGCCGCCATCAAAGCCGCTTTGTCTCAGGCCTGATGGGCCCCGAAGCCAGAGGTGAGGGGCCCGGCTCGTGGGCGGCGCCGGTGCCGAGCGCTAGGGCCCACCCCGACCCGGAACAAGGCGCGCTTTCCCTGTTGCTCGCTGCATCGTAGAACCGCTTTTCAGCACTTCCTGAGCCTGCTCTTCAATTTTCAAGCCTGTACGTTCTGGACGAGCCCCAAACCCACCCTATCCTGGAACGGGGCCCTGGTTGCTAACCTAGGCCGTACCCAAGCTCTGGCTCCTGGCTTTTGAGAGCCTAGAAGCACTTTCTACCCCCCTCGAAGCTTGAGTGCCAGTTCCCACCCCACGGTGTGCTAGCACTGAGTGTCCTGTGCCAGGAAACTGTGCACCCAGCTGCCCGCCCCCAGCATGCTTTGCACCGGGAACCTGGTTCTCAAACGCTTTGAACTCAAGTTCCATTTCTTATCGTCCTCACTAGAGCAGAGTGAGGTTGCTTTCAGTGGGAATTTGGACCAGCAAATTTTAATTAATTAATTAATTAATTAATTAATTAATTAATTAATATGAATATGAATGTCTTGCCTCCTGTGCAGGTCTGAAAAGAAGTGAGTCTCCCCAAATTAAAAAAAAGTCAAGAATTTCATAATTCCTAAGCTGCATGAGCTGGCGATGTGTGGGCTGTTGCTGTAGGAGGGGGGTTGTGGAGGTGGGGCGCCACCTCTGTGGGGTTTGAGCTCCTAAAGACAGAGTGCATGCCTTGTATCAGCACACCATTTGGTACCTCCAAACTGTCAGTAACTCAAAGGCATTTGCTTAAATCAGCACAAGGTTTGCTTGGATTCCAGAGGAGCCCACCAATGGCTGATTTCATCTGAAATAACCAAAAATGGGACTTATGTAAGAGAAAAGAGAGAGGGAAGAATGATTCTTGTTCGCATGGTTTTTGAGTGCAGTTTCAGGAGTCTTGAGACCACCGTCAAGCTCAGCGACTCCCTTGAAGGACTCACAGAACTCAGCAGAGCTGTTTTACTCATGGTTGCAGTTTATTACAGCAAAAGCTTAGAGATTAAAGTCAGTGAAGTGGCTCCCTTTAATCTGGCCTGTCTCCCTGTAGTCTGAAGCCCCCTCCCCCCTTCTCTCTGCACAGTCCAGTGACCTTGGCACAGCCCCTCTCGGCAGACGATTCATGACAGGAAGGACTGAAATGTCTCGCGGACGCCTGGTTCTTCCCTGATGTTCTCACGGCTGCCGGTTGGGGTAGAGATGGACACCCCTGGTCTTTGCCTGCGTGTGTGGGAGTGTGCGTGTGTCCCCAGGAGTCTAACTTTGCACACTGGTCCCGCTTCTTCCTTCCTTGCGCCCCCCCGTCCCTCATCTCCCTGCACCCCCCCATGTCTTCCTTCTACCCTCTGGTGTTTGGGGTGGTCCTGCTTCAGGCTTCCTTTTCAAGGGGAAGCCGAGAGCGGATCAGGATGGGTGAGTCTCACATTTCAGCAGTGATTGCAACGGTTCACAACTCAATAAATTTTGATGAGGTTAACAAAATGTGCCTGTGTCTGCGTGTGTCCATTTTACCCTGGAACCTCCTCACCCTGGTCTCCAGTCCAGGAAATTAGTGATTTGATACGTACAGAGCTATAACTAATTCAGGGTTGAACTTTCAGTGGTCCCCAAAGCCAAGGTTACGGTTGTCTCAACGCCACCTGGAGTTGCGTTTAACCATCACTGGTGTAAGTCCTCCAGTGTGAAGTGGGTCCCTTGTTGCTGTGTTCAGGAGAAAGCTGGCAGTGATTGGAAGAAAGGTGCTGGGTGGTGTCATAGATTGTGTTTTGGGGCCTTGTATTTCACCCCCCTCTTTGCGCGTATGCCTTACTCCCTTTACAGTCCTCACACTAGAGATGAGCTGTACGTCCTCACCTCCTAACTTTGGGTTTGGTCACATGACTTGCTTTGGCCAGTGGAATGAGGCAGAAGTAACGGGGGTCAGGTCTGAGTCTGGGTCTCAAGATGCCTTGTTCTTCTGCCAGTGTTGAGAACACTGGGAAGTGCCTGGAGGTCTCACGGGCCCACTTCCTAATATTTCATGTGACAAGACTAAGCGTTAGGGGTGACTGGCCACTTTTGTACAAACCACAGCTAATTCATTTTTTCAGAACTCCGTCTTGACATTATCCCAGCTGATTACAGTTGGGATGGGGCAACTACCTTTAGGGTCCATTTTTTAAAGGGTAGGTCCTGGCGGGTATTAATAAATAAAGGCATTTTGAAATTTCAAAATTTAAAATAGGTTCTTTCAGAAGTCCTTTCACTGAGGGCCATTATATCTTACGTGCATCTGCGTATCCTGAAAAGTTGATTCAAATCATTAAGACATATGAACAAAATTTAGTCTGTTTAAAATCCACTAGGTTATTTATAAAAGGTGCCCCAAACAGGAGGATGCTATTTTTGTTTCGACGGTTTTCACCTTCATTGTGGGCTGATAAATTGGGAGCTCTAACAGTTCTCCTACAAAAACTCTGGAAAATACTGTAGCAAATGAACCATGCCTGGTTATGCCTCAATTCACCCTCTCTGAGCCAGGCCGTTGGGTGGCCTGGGTGAGGTGAGGAAATCCACTAGACACTACAAAGAAGCACCTGGATGCAAAAGTCCCATCTCGAAGGTTTCTAGGCTGGAGATGTCTAAGAAACCACAGCTGGAAGAGACCAGTCATTGGGCAAAAGATAAGAGGATAAGTGTCTGAAAATTAGAAAAAAATCACAGCCTCAGAAATACTTTTTTCTTTAAAAATAGCTTTACTGAGATATTACATGCCATGCAATTCACCCATTTAAAGTATACAATTCAATGTTTTTTACTATATTCACAGGTATATGCAACCATCACCACAGTCAACTTCAGAACATTTCATCACCTCAGAGAGAAACCCCCGCATGCTCTAGCACCCCTCCAGTCCCCAGCCCCGAGCAACCACTAATCTACTGTCTTGTTTCTATAGATTTCCCTGTTCTGGAGATTTCGTAAAAATGCAATCGTACAATATGTGGTCTTAATGTGTCTGGCTTCTTTAACTCGGCATAATGTTTTCAAGGTTCATCCATGTCATGATGTAGCTGGCATGAGAACTTCATTCCTTTTTACGGCTGAATAATATTCCATTGAATGGATAGACCACATTTTGTTTATCATTTTATCAGTTGATGGGCATTTAGGTTGTTTCTATTTTTTGGCTACTGTGAATAGTGCTTCTATGAACGTTCGTGTGCAAGTTTTTGTTTGAACACCAGTTTTCAGTTCCTTTGGGCATACACCTAGGAGTCGAACAGCTGGGTCAACGGCAATGATTTTTTTTATAACCTTCCTGGCAGAAGGTCATATGAAGACCGTTAGATTCCCTCAGAATTGAGGAACTCTTAATGCTTTTGATGGTCCTGAAGTCCACACTTATCTCAAATATAATACAATTCTAACCCGATGAACTCTCAAACCTTGAGCCACTCGTTCTGCGAGGACAGAAATTGTTTCTCCCCTAAGAGAAATGCTGATGACCCATGAGACTGTGCCTGTACTCCATGGGTCTATACCCAGTGACATCTGGGTAAACTCCCATGACAACCACCAATAATAGCGACAAGAAACAAAGACCCCACACGTCTTCATTTCTAATGATTCTGACAGTTCTCTTAGTAAAACAATTCTTTGGAGGTTTAGATCTAAACCAGGTAGGCAGAGACAGACCACACAGAGAGGCTAGTGAGCAACTAAGCCTCGATGGAGCTTGATTTTAACCCCACTGGAGTCTGCATGGTGTTATCTTCAGCTCTCCATTTGGTTTAGCCAAGTCACATTATGCCACCACTTGATAATTTAAAAGACTCTCAAGTCCTTTGTTTAAGCAAGAAATCTGGTGGGTCAGGCTAGGCTGGGTTATGCTTCAGTGGAAATACACAAAATCAAACCCAAATCTCAATGGATTAATGCAACACATGCAAAGCCCTCTCCAGGGCAACTGGCCTCCCTGCACCCGTTCAGTGACCTAGAGCAGCACTGTCCAATAGAATTTTCTGTGGTGATGGAATTTTTCTGTATCTGCTCTAACACCATGGCCACTGGGCACATGCCACATAGTGCTTTCGAGAGCTTGAAAGGTGGTGGATGTGACTGAGGAGCTGAATTTTTATTTTACTTTATTTAAACACATTCAAATTCATGGCAACTGTGGCTAGTGGCTATCTTATTGGATAGTGCAGATCTAGACAGATGGAGACTGTTCTCCTGTTGCTGCACCTGGACCCACAGCATCCTTAGTCCACATGGCTGGAAAAGAGCACAAAGAGACACGTGCTAGCTCTTAAAGACGTCAGCCGGGAAGTGACGCCCATCACCTCTAGTTGCAGCCCATTGGCCAGAATGGTCACACAGCCCTGCCCACCTGTAGAACCTGCCCGGGGACTATAGTCAGGAAGAGGAAGAGAGCTGGAAAAAGTGGTGAGCACTAGAAGTATCTACCACAGTCCTTTTATTTTAATTTTATGCATGGAGGAGAAAGAGAAAATGCTATGATCCTATTTTGGCTTAACAATTTTGGCTAAGACAATTCACATCTTCAAGAAAAGGAGGGGACTTCCCTAGTGGCGCAGTGGTTAAGAATCCGCCTGCCAATGCAGGGGACACGGGTTCGAGCCCTGGTCCGGGAAGATCCCACATGCCGCGGAGCAACTAAGCCCGTGCACCACAACTACTGAGCCTGTGCTCTAGAGCCCTCGAGCCACAACTACTGAGCCCACGAGCCACAACTACTGAAGCCTGCGTGCCTAGAGCCCGTGCTCAGCAACAAGGGAAGCCACCGCACTGAGAAGCCCTCGCACCGCAACGAAGAGTAGACCCCGCTCGCCGCAACTAGAGAAAGCCCACGCGCGGCAACGAAGACCCAACGCAACCAAAAATTAAATAAATTAGAAAAGAGAATTCAGCAAGAGCATCACTGGAAGCCTGAACCGGGAGAAAGTGATTTCTTTTCCGACAGCGACACTATGTGACCAATTGCGAGAACTGCACCTTCCTCACACCACCTGGGATCACTAGGAATCAATATGGGACCATGGAATCACTTCCGCTCACTGAGATTTAGTGTAAAGAAAAATCACCATCTTGGGCTTGGTGACATGACACTTTTTTTTTTTTTTTTTTTGCCGCACTGCAGGTCACGTGGGATCTTAGTTCCCCGACCAGGGATCAAAACCATGCCCCCTGTAGTGGGAGTGCGGAATCCTAACCACTGGACTGCCAGGGAATTCCCTGACGTGACACTTTTCAAAGAAGTCAGGAAGAGGGAAAAATACATCTTCTGTCTTTTCAAATCCTTTCTCTCTCTGGACCCCTACCTGTCCCAGCTTCACCACTTGCTGGCTGTGGGACCTCAGACAAGTGACCTCACATCTCTGGGTGAAGATTTGGTAGAGGGAGGAAGCAAGGGAAAAGGGAGTGGGGGATCAAGGCAACCCCAGGCTGGGATTGGGCATGACTAAAATCCTGTGCAAAGTGATAGATTTTACCCTCAGTGCCTCTGTTGCCTCCTTCTTCCCTTCTTGACTCAGAACTGCTTCTTATGGCTCCCTGCCTTTCCTCACTTCTCTCCATCCAGGGAAAAGATTGAGGCCTCCTGTCCTCTTAGCTTAACCCTTCGGCAGACTCCACTTTGCAGCACCTCATGACAGGCAGCTCCATTCCCCCCCCCACCACCCTTTTTTTTTAACTTCAAGGATATTTATTGTTAAGAATTCTTAAGGTTGGTAGTCAGCTCAACAACGTAATCAAGGTTTCAGAACTTTTCTATCTTTTCATGCTCTCCTTTCTTTAGCTTGTTGGGTTTTCATCCACTTGGTTTTTGCCTCATGGTGGCAAGATGACCATTGCAGCTCCAGGCATCACATCTGTGTTCAAAGCAAGAAGAAAGAGGAAGGCACCCTGCCAGCACACTTTCCTGTTGTGCCTGTCCTCCTGCCATTTAAAAAAATTGAAGTAAAATACACATAACATAAAATTTACCATTTGAAAGAAGCCAGATACAAAAGAACACTTATTGTATGATTCCATTTGTATGAAATATTCAGAGTAGGAAAATCTATAGAGACAGAGAGTGGATTCATGGTTACCAGGGGCTGGCTTCTTTCACTTGGCATAATGTTTTCAAGATTTGTCCATGTTGTAGCATGTGTCAGTGCTTCATTCCTTTTTACGGTGGAATAATATTCCGTTGTATGAATGTACCATATTTTGTTTATCCATTCATCCTTTGATGGACACCTGGGATGATTCCATCTTTTGGTTATGGCGACTAATACTGCTATGAACATTCATGTACAAGTTTTTGTTTGAACACCCGTTTTCCATTCTTTTGGGTTAATTTTTGTTTTTACAGGATGACAAGGCCATCCTTGCATCTAACAAAATTAGCAGTAATTCCTGAATATCATATAATCAATCCCTGGTCCATTTAAAAATTGCCCGGATTATGACAAAGATGCCTTTTTACAGTTGGTTTGTTTGAATATGATTCCCAAATAAGATAGACACATTGTGTTTGTCCCATATGTTCCTTGAATATCTTTTTACTCCAAACCTGTTCTCTGGTTCCCCCTTGTTTTTATTCTATTAGTTAATAATGCCTGTCTTAGAAGGTTGTTACCCTGCCTTGGTTATGAAGCTCTCCATCAGCCCTTTACCTAAATGAGGTGCTTCCTAACCTTGGCTGCTCACAGGAATCACCTGGGGAGAGATTTGAACTCTCTCCGTGCTCAGCCCGCACCCAGACTAATTCAGAGCCCCCAGGTGTGGGGTCAACGTCCCTATTTTTAGAATTTTTATTTTTTAATCGAAGTATAGTTGATTTACAATGATTCAGGTGTACAGCATAGTGATTCAGTATATATATATATATACATATATATATATATATATATTCATTTTCAGATTCTTTTCCCTTATAGGTTATTACAAGACATTGAATATAGTTCCCTGTGCTAACAGTAGGTCCTTGTTCTTTATTTTATATATAGTAGTATGTATCTGTTAATCCCAAATTCCCAATTTATCCCTCCTCCGTTCCCCCTTTGGTAACCATAAGTTTGATTTTTATGTCTGTGAGTCTACTTCTGTTTCGTAAATAAGTTCATTTGTATCATATTCTAGATTCCACATATAAGTGATATCATATACTATTTGTCTTTCTCTGACTTACTTCACTTAGTATGATCATCTCTAGGTCCATCCATGTTGCTGTAAATGACATTATTTCATTCTTTTTTATGGCTGAGTGATATTCCATTGTATATATAAATATACATACCACATCTTCTTTATCCATTCATCTGTTGATGGACATTTAGTTTGTTTCCACGTCTTAGCTGTTGTAAACAGGGCTGCTATGGACATTGGGGTGCATGTATATTTTCAAATTAGAGGTTTCATCTCCGGCTATATGCCTAGGAATGGGATTGCTGGATCATATGGTAACTCTATTTTTAGTTTTTTAAGGCAGCATCTGTATTTAAAATTTTAAACAGCCTTTATTTTTTTAAGAGCAGTTTTAGGTTTGCAGCAACATTGAGCTGAAAGTCCAGAGAGTTCCCTTACACCCCTCCCCACCACGCCTACACAGGCTCCCCGCACTACCAACATCCCCAGAGTGGTGCGTTTGTTACAATGGATGGAGCTACATTGACACGTTATATCACCCAAAGTCCATAATTTACATTAGTGTTCACTCTTGGTGTTGTATATTCTGTGGGTTTTGACAGATATATAATGACGTGTATTCATTATAGTATCATACAGAACAGTTTCCCTGCCCTAAAAATCCTCTGTTGTCTTCCTATTCACCCCTCCCTCCCCTCTAACCCTGGGCACCCACTGATCTTTTTACTATCTCCATAGTTTTGCCATTTCCAGAATGTCATATAGTTAAATCACACAACATGTAGCCTTTTCAGATTGGCTTCTTTCACTTAGTAATATGCATTAAGTTTTCCTCCATATTTTGTCGTGGCTAGGTAACTAATTTCTTTATAGTGCTGAATAAAAGTCCATTATCTGAATGTACCACAGTTTATGTATTCATTCATCTATTGAAGGATATATTGGTAGCTTCCAAGTTTTGGCCAGGATGAATAAAACTGATATAAACATCTGTGAGCATCTCTATTTTTAAAGCCCCCCCCCCATTCCAGTGTGTATCCAGGGTTGAGAATCATAGGGCAGATGGTTTGGTGTCCACTGATGATGACCCTTCACTTTCACCATCCTATATGGTAGCCCCCAGCTACCTGTGACTACTTAAATTAATTAATATGATATAAAATTAAAAATTCAGTCCTTGAAGCCCAGTAGTCACATCTCAGGTGCCCGTTAGTCGCTTGTGGCCAGTGGCTACTGGATTGGACAGTGCAGATATAGAATATTTCCATCATTCCAGAAAGCTCTATTAGGCAACACTGGCGTAAACCCCTTATTTCACAGGAGATGCAAAAAGAGATTTCCTAATCCCATAATTTCTTCTTTATTTGTTGGCTGTAACTTCTACAAGGAAGAAACCTGTTTAGCTATTTGTTTACTCTGAATTACAATTTTCACAGGAAAGGCAGGAGACATACACGATTCTGCTTACTTTAGCAATGTTTAAATCAGAGCCTCAACAGATTTCTCTTTCTTTATCTTTCTTTTTTGAGGACCATTATGAACCTGTGGGTTTTTATGTATTTGATGTCTTTCAATCTGCTGCTATGTTCTTATTTATTTATTTATTTAAAGCATTTATCTATTTTGGGCTGTGCCGGGTCTTTGTTGTGGCATGCGGGATCTTCAGTTGCGGCATGCGGACTTCTTAGTTGTGGCATGCATGTGGGATCTAGTTCCCTGACGAGGGATCGAACCCAGGCCCACTGCATTGGGAGTGCGGAGTCTTACCCACTGGCCCACCAGGGAAGTCCCTGACATTCTTCTTTTGAAGCTCAAATAACTCCACCTTTGTCTTCTTCAAGTTGGCCCCCAAGTCTCTGGACAGAACCCCAGTCATCCTGGAGAGCTTCATATTTTTGGTGTGGCAAGATGTTCTAGGCTTGCCTTGATTTTTCCTGCCTCTGACCTGGACCCAGCCTTTATGCCAAAACTCGGGTTACTTCCCAGAGGGAAATAATATTTTAGAAACAATAATCTGTCCTCTTAGCAATCTAGATGAGAGATAACAAAATCTCCAGGCTCTCAGGGGTCAAGATGCCCAACGCTGCCCATCTGTCTATGAGTGGGAGAGACTCATTCTAATTAGTCAGTGCGTCTGCCTATCGGTGTCCCTTCTCTGCTCCTGTTTCCTCAGTGCACTTCTGTATTTATCCCTAACAGGGTCTGTTAGACAAGCAAGAGAAGCTTCTGTTATATCCTGGTAGTCGCGAGGGCTGTCCGCCCTGTTATGTCTGTCCACCCCCTCTCCCCAACCTCTGTAAATAACCTGTCACATGACTCCCTTCCCTCTCTCCAATCTGATCTAATTCTCTCCCTGTTCTCTTGAGCTCTCTTATGCTCTCTCTTATGCCGGCCTGGCCTAAGAGGATTGGAGCATTTGCTAAATGGGACCAGGACAGGGTCAGAGGACAGGCTGTGGGGAGAATCAGGGGCCAGAATGGCCACAGGAGGGCGGTAAAGGAATAGGGAGACGGAGAGACAGTGGGGCAGAG
>RJWK010072715.1:0-10401 GCA_004363435.1 Platanista minor
GGCCTCTCCCGTTGCACAGGCTCCGGACGCGCAGGCTCAGCGGCCATGGCTCACGGGCCCAGCCGTTCTGCGGCATGTGGGATCTTCCCGGACCGGGGCACGAACCCGCGTCCCCTGCATCGGCAGGCGGACTCTCAACCGCTGCGCCACCAGGGAAGCCCTAGTCAGACTTTTATTTTCCAACTGGTGATTGGCAGGGGGCACACCCGCAGTGTGTGAAGGATGCGGCCTGAGAGTGAAGGGAAACTAGGCTGGGAGGCCATGCGGGGAGGGGATAGCGCGTTGAATGGCCAGATCTATGCTTCTCAGACTTTGAGGTACATACAAATTACCCGGGGATCTTATTACAATGCAGATTCTACCTCAGTAGGTCTGGGTGGATCCTGAGAGTCTGATTTCTTTCTTTTTTAAAGATTTTTTTTGGTGGGGACCATTTTTAAAGTCTGTATTGAATTTGTTACAATATTGCTTCTATTTTATGTTTTGTTTTTTTGGCGGCGAGGCATCCCAACCAGGGAACAAACCCGCACCCCCTGCATTGGAAGGTGAAGTGTTAACCACTGGACCGCCAGGGAAGTCCCAAGAGTCTGATTTCTAACGTGCTTCAAGGTGATACCACTGCTGCTGGTCCAAGGACCCTCCCCCCTGCCCACCACCACCAGTAGTGAGAGGCTGAGGGCCCTGGGCGGTTCCGGGGGGAGAGTGGAGGAGCCTGTGAGCAGGGCACGGAGGCCCCTGCAGTCCCACGTGACCTACTCCATTTCTTTTTCAGGGACTTCTGACCTGACACGTGCCTATGCCCTGTCTGTCACTCTGAAACCCATTCATGTTTCAAATGCCATAATTGCCAAAAGACCTCTCTTTCCTTCCATCCCAGGCCCCTATAAAAAGGTCTGTTCCTCCAACTCTGTACCTATTTATGCCAGTTTTCCCTGCAGACCTTTCTGTGTGGCAAAAGGGATTAGGGCTTGTGGGAAAGTTCAGTAGCAGAGAGTGACTCAGCATCCTTCTGCTCCCATCACTGCTGATTGCCTAAGAAAAGCCATTAGGGAGGATTTATCGGGCAATAGGAACCCAAGAGTATTTTGCTAATGGTGCCCCTGGTCAGCTGCTCTCTGCCCCCTCCACGGCTGCCTGTTTCTGGGGAGCTCAAGGCTGTGGGAGCATGTGCAGAAATTTCCACGTGCTCTAACTGGGTGGCCGCTGTCCCTTTGCGCTTGGTCTGTTCAACAGCTTAACAGAGGCCCTCACGGGGAGGAACACTGGGGGCTGTTTGTCTAGGGAAGGAGGCTCTGACCTTCTCACAGCACTCCGGCTGCCAGAAGCAATTTGAGACCGACTCTCTCCCACCTCTCAGCAGCCCCCTCCTCATAAAACTGGTCAGGCCATCACAGACGATGCCCTGAAATGATCGTATCCAGGGTGGATGATCATTTGAGAAGGGACAGAGTCAATTTCTGGGGATAGAGTGGGGGCACATCCCCCAGGAATGAGGGGCTGAGGGCTAAGACTGTGCTTGGCTCTCCAGAGGGTTCTGCTGAGCCCCTTGACTAGACAGGGAATGGGGACATGAGAGGCTGTTCCGCAAAGAAAACTGCCTTCTTCCAGAACTACTGACTAGGGCTTCTCTGACGGACACTTTTCTGAAAATCATTTAGGACGACATAGCCACTGACCACTGAGCAGAAGAAAGTCACCCAGCCAGGGATTCATATTTGGCCTGAGGCAAGTCCTGCCCAATGCAGTCAAGGCCATCCTGCTGTTTTCACAGTTTGTAAGGGAAATGACCACCCAGGCATGGGCAGAAAGATGGGGAGGTGCTTATAGACCACCCTGCAGCACCTGAGATGCTTTGGGCATCGGCAAAGTCTTTCATCCCATTCATATATTTACCCAGGTTCTCATCCCCTCTGAAGGGGCTTGGGGAGGGGAAAGAGGGGAGATAGAGAATGACCTGGAAGGCCTGGAGACAGGGGCATGCTAGAGGTGGAGATGTCCAGGACTGGGAGGCATGTGGCATTCCTATTTAAAATCCACATAGGGACTTCCCTCTACGCTCCCGCTGCAAGGGGCACAGGTTCGATCCCTGGGCGGGGAACTAAGATCCCACAGGCTAAGGGGTGCAGCCCACAGATAAAATAGTAAATACAATTCACAGAATTGGGTGTTGAGAGACCCGAGGTGTCATTTTAGAAGTAGGGACAGTGAAGTTCGAAGAATGGAAATGACTCATCCAAAATCACTTGTTCGTGACCAAGTGAGAACTTTAACCCATGTCTCTCAATCTCTAGGTCAGTTTTATTTCTATCTCTTAACACATGTGATTTATACTATAAAATGTTTTAAATGATAAAAGAAATGCAGAGATCATTGCTATCACTTAATTGATGGCATGTATTGTTTTTTAAAGAAATAAAATGTTACAGGCACAGCCAAAGTCCCCTTGCCAGTGTTTTATTTCTATGACATGCCAACGGACATGGTAAGGCCTTTAAAAAAAAAAAAAGAAAAAATTCCTCTTTATGAATCCTCTTGGCAGAGCCAGTAGGTAGCTGATTGATAAGTACAAAAACTGATGGGTCAAATCAAGCATGACACTGCTTCTCCCCCAGACCTCCTTGGGCTAGAAGAGGTGGGGGGAGGCCAGAGGTGGGGGAAGTGAGGTGGCAGGAGGAATCTGGCCTAACCTGGTGGTCTAAGAGATGAGGCCGGGGGCGGGGGATAGGGGGGCTGGCCTCTCACTGCTGAGCTTGCCTCAAGGGCCCCGAGAAACTAACTCCTGTGGGTATGGAGGGCCCAGCACATCCCTGGTGCCTGTCTCCCTCAAACAGGGCTAGAAGCCACTGGTGCCATCTGAGTTCTGAGGAGAAAAAGTGTGGAGAGAGTGGCCAGGGATGGGGGAGATGGCCAGGTGAGAAGCTCGTCTTGACAGACAGACTTACCGATCTTCTCCAGTGAGGGCTCAGCTCTGGGAGGGGAAGCTGGGCCATTTGATGTCCAGCCATTTGAGGGTGACCCAGCATTCCATGGGGATGGCATGAAATAGGTCTTTCCAAACCAGTGAGATTCAATGACACAGAGATCCTTGGCCTGGCACTAAAACAGTAGTAGCTAAAACTTACCTGACCTTTTATTTTTTTAAATTAATTTCTTTATTGGCCTCTCCTGGCCTAAGTTACCTCCTCTGATAAGGGATAACAGCTGGCTCGGGGACAGAAATGTCCTGTCCTGCAGATCCAATGGATGTGTCTTGTATGTGAAGTTCTTAAGTCAACGTCCAGACCAAGGAGAGCTCCAGCCAACATGATCCCTGATCCCCCAGTGGGTCATGTCAGTTTCCCCATCAGGACGGAGGGAGGGGGCAGGAGGCCAGACCTTCCACCAGCTCAGCCCAGAAAAGCTTGTCAACAACCATCACCCGACCTCAAAGCTGAGAGTGCTTGAGGAAAAAAAAAAAAAAAAAAAAAGGAATGTGCGCGAAGCCGCTTTCTGCCTGGATGTTGGGTCAGTGCTGGAGATACTACCTCTGGATACAGTCCTGAGGATTGGGACTCTGCTCCTTAATTTTGGGGGCTCAGAGTTGAGGGGACCTGCTGAGGGGGTAGAAAAGCAGGCGTCCGGAAGCAGAGCCTTCTGTGGGTGGTGGAGGGCAGAAGCAAGTCCTGGTCTGTGTGCTCTGTCTGTACAAAATAAAGGCTAGGGCAGTCGGCAGAGGACGGCTGCAGACCTGGAGGCTGGTGTGGATGCATCAGGGTGTGTGTGGCCGCCCTGGGGACAGTGGGTGTGCGTACAAGCCGTGGCTGGTAGTTATGGGCTGGTGTTTGTTCACATCAATCTCTGACAATTTTGATCCTCCTGTGGGGAGCCATGTTCTTCTGGTCCTCTCGCGGCCCCTCTACATCACTGCCCTGTTGCTACTGCTTGCAGCCTGGGAGCAAGCCTACAGCCACCTCCGTCACAGCCTGGCCCACCTGGGAGCCTTGGCCCTTCCCCGTAGGTAAGGCTATTTTGAGGTCAGGAGGAGATTACTCTATTAGGTAGGAGAATACAAAGGCCCAAGAGTTGTATTGCCTCATTTCTTCACCGCTCGGATAAGAGATGCTTCTATTAAAGGGCCATGATGAATGGGATTCCATGAGAGGATGGCCGGTTACGAGGTTCATGGTCTGCGAGGATGCTGATAAGAGACGAAATCTGGGCTTCCCTGGTGGCGCAGTAGTTGAGAGTCCGCCTGCCGATGCAGGGGACGCGGGTTCGTGCCCCGGTCCGGGAAGATCCCACATGCCGCAGAACGGCTGGGCCCGTGAGCCATGGCCGCTGAGCCTGCGTGTCCGGAGGCTGTGCTCCACAACTGGAGAGACCACAGCAGTGAAAGGCCCGCATACCGAAAAAAAAAAAAAAAGAGATGAAATCCGCTTGTCCAAGAGAGGTTGCAGAAGGCGAAGGTAGCATTAGTGCTGAGCCTTTTGCCATGAGGGTGCCTCTGCTGCTCCCGTTTTCCATTTGTTGCCTCAGGGATGATAATGTGACCCTCAGAGACAAAGTGAAATGATGCAAAGTGATAGCCGTCTCGGAGGGATCAGTCTGGGTCACTCTCTTTAGATTTATGGAGGATTAGACACATGGAGGCACCTCCTTACACCATGGCTGAGGCCCAGGAAGAGAGGGCGTCAACACAACACAACACACTGCACTGCCACTCATCCTCTCCCCTGTAAGACCTGCTCTCACAAGGAACTATCAAGATGATGCAAGTTGATTGCCCTGGGGCAGGATAACCCTCAAGAGGAAGGGATTCTGGAGCTGAGGTTGACCTTCCATACTTGTTACATTGCCTGATACTCACTATGCACTGTGATGAAGAGCAGCTGGCTTGGTTTTTCAACCTGGAGTTGGAAGGAAAATGCCATTTCGTCTCTAACTGCTCAGGTGTAAGGATGTGATTCTGAGCTGCCAGGGGCTGTGTACTTGGCCGTGGTTTCTGCCAGTCCAGGATAATGAAGCTGACCAGGCAGAGAGAAACGGAAATGAGAGGTGGATGGGAAGAAACTGGATGAGCCCTAGTCCCTGCTTTTAGCCAGCTTCACCATAAGCCTTCCTGCCACCCAGCTCTGAGGGTCAAGAAGTTGCCTTGAATGTTTTGCTCATGCTGGTGTGAGTTAGGTTCCTGTCACTTACAACCTAGAGAGTCACAGATAACCATTGGTTTAAGTAACTCCGTTTTACCCAAGATGAAGTTGAAGCCAGCAGAGATCAAGTAACTTGTCCTCCATGGCTGAGCTGGTCAGTGGCAGAGCTAAGCCAGAATCCAGTCGATTTAACTACATCGATGCTCAAAGCAGTCTTCAACTCAGGAACAGTTTGGGAACCTCTGCTGTGAGTCAAGAACGGTTCAATGTGAAGGACCAATCAGATTAGTTTCCCTTCAGGATGTTTGAAAAAGAGTCCGGAGAGAAAGTGAAAAGGGAGGCAGAGTTGCAAGCTAATCTAGTGATATTTGCTTTACCAGCCCTTTAGAGTTAGTATTCCACACCCAGACAGCTGTATTTTAGATACCCAAGTTCACTGCACAGTTGTAAACAGGATCAGTGGGTTTATATGCAGAGTCTAACTTACGAGCTCTGTGACCTTGGGTAATTCCCTGCACTTTCCCTGGTTTCCTCTGTGTTACAATAATACTTCCACATATGACTAATAAATGAGCCAGTATACATGGAGGACATCTATCCCCACAGGTCTTGTAGCCACAAGCATCACAATGTTATCATTATGCTATGAATGTTTGTCACACTGAAACCATGGCCAACAGCTGGTGTCTGTGGAACCCTTAATCCTTTGATTCACTGTCTCCTTCTGTCCACTCCCAACTGTCAACATCCAAACCGGAAGATAAAGGGGTTGACCTGAAAAAGAAATCTGAAGCACTGCTGGAAGCAAAGGTTTTAGGTGGAGGCCCAAGGAATTTGGGGAATTCCCTTTTTCCCCCCATAGTGGGAAATTGGAGGCAAGGGTGTCCCCTGGTGGGCAGTTTAAGTGCTGCAATCAGAGGCGGAGGGTTACTCCACTGGAGCTGTTGGCTCCAACACAAACGTTCTTGGGTTATATGTCATATTTTAATGTAATGTGTTGATTACATACAGGACTGATTCTGGATGCAGATGTCCCTCACAGAGGGCAGGGCCCCATGGGAATATCTGTGATCTTTTCCATCCCAAACATCTGAATGGGCTCCTCAGGCCAGACCTTTTCCCTTCGATGACTCTCTCTGCGGTTGGGATGGAAATATCGGGATCAGAAAGAAGCACAGCCAGTCAGAGAGCATGTGCTGGAGACTCCATCACTAGCAAATATAGCTGTAGATTTAGGTATTTAAATAACAGTAAGAAGCAGCAGCTTGTAATGTGTATGAAACGGCAGCCGAACATATGGAAAGTAAATGAACGTTGGAGGCTCAATTTTTACCTCTATCTTTAGTGATGGTGATTTTGGATAAGTTTCTTAAACACTCACAGCCTCAGTTTCCTAATCTGGGAGCTTGTTGGATTCCTTGGACCCTAGACTTTAGAGAGTGATTATGGCAATTTCTTGATATAATGCCAAACACTGAGCACTTAGCTTGGGCTTAATAAGCATTCGTTATTTTTCTCTGCACACTGACTAGGCACATCTTTCTTCAAACCTGATCCTCCAGTGCTTCCACGCAACCAAGCCATTATTCAGATATTCACGGATCACTCCTTACTTGCCTGCATTGCCATGTCTTGGCAAGAAAGTGGAAGGAGACAGAGGTAAAAGGAAAACTGACAAGAGGTGTTGACGAGATGGAGCAACTGGAACTTTTAAACACTCCTAGTGGAAACATAAGTTCATACAACTACTCTGGATAAGCATTAGCATCTACCAAACCTGGCCACATGCATACCTCATGACCCAGAATTTCCACATCTAGAACATACTCAGCAGAAATGTGCTCATGCATTCACCAAAAGACATGCACAAGAACGTTCACGACAGCACTAATTATAATAACCCCAAACTGGAAACAGCCCAAATGCCCATCCACAGTAGAACAGATAAATCCTTTGTGGTGTAATCATACCATGGAAAACTCAACCAGCAATAGCCATGAAAAAACTGCAATTACCCACAACAACATGAAGGCATCTCATGAACATAATCTTGAGTGAAGGAAACCAGACAAAAGAATATACACCATGTGATTCCATTTCAGGAAAAGTAAAAAACAGGCAAAATTAGTCAATGGTGTTTGAAGTCAAGCTAGTAGTTTCCTTTGGGGTAAGTGACAGTAAGGGGGTGCATAAAAGAGCTTTGGGGGACGTTAATGTTTTGTTTCATGATCTGGGTGCTGATTATATGGGAAATTCACTTTGTGAACTAGGCGCACATGTAGTATTCCTGCACTTCTCCCTATATATGTTATATTTCAATATGTCTGGTTAAAGAATGTGGTCTGTGTTTTGAAAGTGTCTTCATCAAGGAGTAGACAAGATTTCTTAAAAAATCCTATGGCAGCATGAGAAATGGCCTGGAGAGAAGAGAGTGGAGGCAGGGAGACCAGTTAGAAGGCAATTGCACATGATGAAGCGAGAGATGATGACATGAGCTTAGATAGTAGTGGTGCAAACACAAAATAGGCAGGTAGGGGAGAGGAGAGAGAGAGTGAAATGGGACAATGGAGTGTCATCCTGGGTCACAAGGGAGGGAATACGGAAAGTGGAGCAGGTTTGGCAGGAGGAAGGTGGAGAGAGGTGGGTTTGGTTTTCCATTGAGTTGTCTGGGAAACATTTAAATGGAGATGTCCAGGGAACAATGGGCAGTTTGGAGCTGGAATTCAGGATGGAGGGTGGAGCTAGAGCTGGAGGTGTGGGATTTGGGAGTTACTTGCATAGAAATTATAGTTAAGCCTTTGGAGTAGATGTTACCAGCTGGGGAGAGGATGGATGAGTTGAATGCCATGACCATGGACATGTCCAGACTATTGCCTTCAATGTTACCTCAGAGAGTCCTTGGCTCCCATGCATTTTATGATCCGTAGTCCTCTCCACATCCCTCTGTGTAGATTCCCCATCCTTCCCCTCCAGGTATCCAAATTTATTCATCCTTCTGAGGGGCTTGTCTCAAGCTCCTTCTCTTTGATTGTCCCTTCCTAGATTACCTTGGTTTGATTTATTTCTCCTCTAAACATTTACTGTATTTGTATCAGCCAAACTTCTAATTACCTGCTTGTGTCCTCTATGAGTTAAGATATGCATTCAGCTGCTATAACAAAGGTCAAAATAACAGTGACTTAAGGGCTTCCCTGGTGGCGCAGTGGTTGAGAGTCCACCTGCCGATGCAGGGGACGTGGGTTCGTGCCCCGGTCCGGGAGGATCCCACATGCCGTGGAGCGGTTGGGCTGGTGAACCATGGCCACTGAGCCTGCGCGTCTGGAGCCTGTGCTCCGCAACGGGAGAGGCCACAGCAGTGAGAAGCCCGCGTACAGAAAAAATAAGACAAAACAGTGACTTAAACAAGACAAATGTTTCTTTTTCTCTCATATATTAGATGGAGTGTAAGCAGACCCAAGCTGATGAGGTGATTTCATAGTGCTGGGGACCTAGGCTTCTTCCATCTTGTTGCTCTGTCAAAATCTAAGATAGCTGCTACTGCTCCCAACATTTCATCTGTATTCCAGCCAGGAGCAGGAAGCGAAAGGAAGTGGAGGGAAGGTGCCTTCTGTTTAAGGTTATGTCCCAGAAATTGCACACATCACTACTGCTTATATCACTTTAGCCAGAACTTAGTTACTTGGCCACCCTTAGCTGCAAAGGACTCTGGGAAATATACCTTTAGCTGGAAGGTTGTGTGCTTAACACTGGGGTTCTATTATTAAAGAAGAAAGCGGGAGGGACTTCCGTGGTGGTGCAGTGGTTAAGAATCCGCCTGCCAATGCAGGGGACATGGGCTCATTTCCTGATCCGGGAAGATCCCACATGCTGTGGAGCAACTAAGCCTGTGTGCCACAACTACTGAGCAAGCGCTCTAGAGCTTGCACTCTAGAGCCCGTGAGCAACACACAGCTGCTGAGCCCACGTGCCGCAACTACGGAGCCTGCGCACCTAGAGCCCATGCTCTGCAACAAGAGAAGCCACCGCAATGAGAAGCCCGCGCACCGCAACGAAAAGTAGCCCCCGCTAGTTGCAACTAGAGAAAGCCCGTGCACAGCAACGAAGACCCAACACAGCCAAAAATAAATAAATAAATATTTTAAGAAAGGAATCTTTAAGAAAAAAAAAAAAGAAGAAAGGGAGAAACAGATATTGGATGATATCCAGAAGCCTCTACAGCATGTTCTATGAAATGAAGGATTTATATGCTTATAATGCACCTCTTCTAGTATTTCCTATAGATATTTGGCTGTACAGGTACTTGTCTTACCCACAGTTTTATAATCTTGAAGATAAGGACTCTGTCCTATGCATCCTTGAGTTCCTCTGATCTTATATATATTTTTAAAAAATGATACTAGTTTTATGTTGCCCCACTGTGTTCAACCTAATGTTCCTTAATACTTGCTAATTGAAGTTGACCTACAGGAGAATGGCTAGAAGAATAAAACAGGGATTCTTGTCACCATGGTCATAACCCCTGGCTGACAGAAATTCTTAGGACCCCTGGTGTCAGGGCTTAGATGACCCCTGCCAGGAGCCAGATCCCTATCCACATATAGAATGACTTTCTTCCAGAGGGTTCTGACTACCAAGGAGCCAGGTCAGAGCCCAGGTCTTCGATGCAGACTTTGTGAGGCCATGCAGGAAAGCCAGAGAGCAACCATTCACTCATTTGTTCAATCAACAAACAGTATTGAGCCCCTTCTCCATGACAGGTGCAAGGTGTGTTGGAAACACATCGGGCTCTGAGGCAGACATGAGGCTGATTGTTTAGATGGTACAACAGACATGGAGAGTAAATGCATTGTGATGGGGAGGTTTAAGATGCTCCAGGAGCAGGTCCTGGGAGACCTGACCCACAGGGAGGGTCCAGGGGAGGCACCAGAGGGCCCAGAGAAGTACAGGAATCAGGAACCATCAAAAGAAAAGTTCACCTTTGGCTCACTGAAGTCGTAACTTCGGATTCCAATTTCCCGGGCCCTAGGGTTTCAGGCAATTAAGCTGGGCTCTGGTGGCAGGAGGAAGCAGGAGCCATTGAAGCGTGGATGGGAAGGAAGCAGGTATGACTGAGACCAGCTTATGAGGACAGCCCTATAGGGACGAAGTCAGAAAGCACTCTGAGGTCTGTGGCCTGGCTGCTGGCATATCTGCTTTTCCTACAGTGGAATCTGGACTGTGTCACTAAGACCACATCCTTCTCTCAGGTTGAGGGTAGGGGGACTTACCGGAG
>RJWK010072716.1:0-10401 GCA_004363435.1 Platanista minor
CCGGGACCCTGGCGTTGGCGGGCTGCACAGGCTCCGGGAGGGGAGGTGTGGAGAGTGACCTGTGCTCGCACACAGGCTTCCTGGTGGCGGCAGCAGCAGCCCTAGTGTCTCAGGCCCGTCTCTGGGGTCCGCGCTGGTAGCCGCGGCTCGCGCCCGTCTCTGGAACTCCTTTAAGCAGCGCTCCCAATCCCCTCTCCTCACGCACCAGGAAACAAAGAGGAGGGAAGAAAAAGTCTCTTGCCTCCTCGGCAGGCCCAGACTTTTTCCCGGACTCCCTGCCGGCTAGCCGTGGTGCACTAGCCCCCTGCAGGCTGCGCTCACGCCGCCAACACCAGTCCTCTCCCTGCGCTCCGACCGAAGCCCGAGCCTCAGCTCCCAGCCCCGCCCGCCCCGGCGGGGGAGCAGACAAGCCTCTCGGGCTGCTGAGTGCCGGTCGGCGCCGATTCTCCGTGCGGGGATCTCCCCGCTTTGCCCTCCGCGCCCCAGTTGCTGCGTTCTCCTCCGCGACACCGAAGCTTCTCCCCTCCGCCACCCACAGTCTCCGCCCGCGAAGAGGCCTCTCAGTGTGTGGAAACCTTTCCTGCTTCACAGCTCCCTCCCACTGGTGCCGGTCCCGTCCCTATCCTCTGTCTCTGTTTTTAGGGTTTTTTTGTTTGCCCTACCCCGGTAAGTGTGGAGTTTCTTGCTTTTTGGGAGGTCTGAGGTCTTCTGCCAGCGTTCAGTAGGTGTTCTGCAGGAGTTGTTCCACGTGTAGCTGTATTTCTGGTGTATCTGTGGGGAAGAAGGTAATCTCCGCGTCTTACTCTTCCGCCATCTTGTCTCTCTTCTATATTGTTTTAAGACACTGAGTTTGTGGTAATTTGTTACATAGCAATAGAAAACTAGTACAGTCAGTAAAGGAGGGAGTAAATGTTGAGGACAGAGGATGTAAGATCTGGAGTCCTTTGAGAAGCTCGGAAGCAAGAGAGCATCCTGGCCAGCTGGAGTCATTCAGTGAGAGGTGCTGAAATATAAAATCAAGCAAAGAAGACTTGCCCTCCTCCTAAGGATGCCCACGGTAGGGATTAAATCCATGTCTTTCCTTCTCAAGAGGAATGCTCAGGGGAGTGGTGCTGGCTACAGGTCTGTGAGTTCTCCCATCCAACAGGAGACTGGTATAGAGAAGAGAATCCGCAGATGAAATTTACACTCTGGGGAGGTGTCAACAGTGGGTTTCCGTCAAAGGCAAATCCTTCACTTTTGTCCCTTGAAACATGGCAAGTTTCTTCCCTGAAATTTAGTCGTTTCCTAGAACTTTCTTTCGTGTTGTTACTTGCTACCGAAGGCACAAAAACAAGCTCCACCCTTTTGTGGTGCATTTTCAATTCTTTTAGAATATTGAAAAAAAAAAAAAAGCACAGCCATTTTATTTTTTCCCCCAGAAGAGCCAATATTTGTTTTTTCTTTCTTCTTCTTTAAAAAAAATTTTTTTCAAGGATCACACCAGTTTCTTTTGAACTGGTGAATCATTTCAATATTTGAATCATTTTAAAGGGTTCAGATGAACTATTTCTTTAATATTGGAAGTAATTAGAGGTTATATAATATGCACAGGAAGGACAAATAGCTTTAAAAAGAAAACCCGCCATCTCTTTTTGTTCTACCATCTCAAGGGCCCTAAGTCTCCACTAAAAACAATAAAACATTTAAAATGATAAAGTTATCTTTAAATGAAATTTCAAAGCTCTAGTAGATTGTGTAATAGAAAATTAAGTGCCTATTTTGTGAGAAAAGTATGGCACAGTGCTGCTGTCCCATCCCCACATGGAAACAATTTACAGACATAACAATACAGGATAATTACATGTGGCACGAGGAGTCCAGACAAAGGTGCAGTTGCAAAGGAGGGGGAAATTACCTAGAGACCAGGTGACTAGCCTTGAGCCCATATTTGAAGGAAGGGTAATCTCCCATCAGTGATGAGGACTGAGAAGCGGGGTGGAGTACTGGCATGGGGCAGGAAAAAGTTGGGAAGGTTGGAGGAGTCTAGGCATATTTGTGTAGCAATAAGTGAACCAGTTGTGTTGAAGGTGGAATTCACAGCAGGAAGTAGAGATGTTTGGAAAAGCAAGCAGCTGTGGAAGGTTTTGATTATTGAGTCTAGATCTTTCCTGTATGCAGTGGAAAGCCACTAAAGTCGTTTGGATCCATCAAAAGCAAATGTTTTATGAAAATCCATGGTTGGTTGTGTTTGTCTGGCTTGGTGGCAGGGAGACTGTTGGGAGTTTATGGTGAAAGTGATAAGGACCCAGCCAAAGCAGTGGCAAGGAGAGGAGAAGATGGCATTCAAAATATAATACACAGAAAAATCAAAAGGACATGGTACCTCTCTAGGGAATCTGTTGACATCACAAGCCTTCAAAGGTTTTGTCTGGGACCCTGTATTTTGGTTCAGTCCAGTGGTCTCAGGCAATCTTCCTTTCTCTTTCCAGAGAAATATAATCATATGTGGTCTTACTCTGACGTTTTTACAGAATTAGCTCATGACTAATTGAGAACTACAGGGATTAAAAATTAGTCACATTTGGAACAGAGCATTGTAATGGTGTAAAAGGCTGCTTGCTCTGGGGCAAGTGTGAGCCAACTTTTAAAGACGCTCTTGGGGTGCAAATTGATGCTAAGAGATGCTCCTTGGGCCCCAAGTTTCCATAGGCTTCCACATATCTTCTACTTGGCTCCCTGCTAAGCTGTCACTTTCTGGGTTGCCTCAGTTTCCTCCTCGAGAAATGTGTGTGATTCAACCTAATGCTAGTCTCATTTTCACTGCTGCCATTTTGATGTTGTTCTTGTCTCTACTCTTCAGCAGTCATGAAACTGAACACAGTCACCCAGTGCCTCGTACCTGGATTCTAGTGAAATGAAGGATGGAGACACTAAGGGTAAGAGCTAATTAACTACTGAGCACCAACAGTGTACTGGGTCCTCTGCTAGAAACTAATGAATGTAAAGTGCTTAGCACAGTGCCTGCTACAGTTACGGCTCAATCAATGTTCATTTCTTTTCTCCTTGTTATTAAATTATAAAGAGGGCATGAGATGGTGAGAGAAAAGGAGCCAGAAGGGAGGTGGGCAAGGAGAAGCGCTGTCTGGTCTGCAATACAGCATGCAGGTAGCCCCGACCCTCCTGGAGCAGGAGGAGAAGCTGCTTCTCACTGACCAGTTAGGAAGGAGAGAAGCCTTCCACCTCAAAGCTCTTAGCTCCCCTCTGAGCCAGGGCCAGCATTGAGGCCTGGGGGGAACTAGGAGGGATAACCCTGCTCCTCTGCTGCTTCTGCGTAATGGGGGACAGTCTTCTATCCCCAAATAACCCTCCTGGTCAGAGGAAAGTGTCTTGGAAAATGATCCCTCCCTTAACTTAGCTTTTCTTCCTTTGTATCATGGTCAGTTTCCGATTATTTTATTTTTTTTAGCGAGGGGGATTAACACTTACTTGAATTATGATCAAAGGAGATCTAGTTCTGGAGAACCTGGGACCTGGCTTCCTAGTGGACTTCTTCCTCTCTTGTGAGCCTCCAGATCCCATTGTCAGGGGCAGGGTCTCTTTTCCCCAAAGTCCTCCTCAAAATGACACACTTGTCACACAGCAGACTGCTATGGCTCTAGTGGTATGAGAAGGGAACATAGTTAGACCCTAAAGTCTTAGATGCTGACGCAGTGGAGAAAACAGAACCCATACTCGGGAGACCTGGGTTCTGGCCTATGTTTTGCTGTTAAGACCTTGAGAAAATCATGTCACCCTTTGAGTCGCAGTCTCCTTATGTACCATAGGAACCACAAAGCTTATCGCAAAGTCTTACTGGATTGTGGTGAGAATGGCAAGACAATTGATACATAGAGCACCCTTGCTGACTTATGGCACCTACTTGTGCTAGTTAAATGGCTGACCCCTGTTCTTCCTCCCATTTTTATCTCCTTTCCCATATTCAACACTCTGGCCTTACTTTGATGTAGAAAGAGAAGGTAAATGCTTTCAAATAGAAAAGGCCACAGGGGTGGAGTGAGGGAGATAGTTTATCTCCCTCATGAAGGATTATCTCCTTGGCAGGTGGCCTCAGCTTCTCCCACTCTTATTTTTTTAAATATCAGATTCCATTCTTTTTCCATTTCAAGTACCACTCTGGACACTCTCCAATGTCTTCACTTCCCTTCTGAGTTCTGGAACCCCAAACCAGGTTGTGTTCTCTAAGACTACATATAGTAGGCAAGAAGACTGCTACACAGAGTAATCTTGGCATTTTGTAGGGCTCACAAAACTAAAAGTAGTACTTTATATACTGTTTGGGAGAAGTGCTTTGTGGTTTTTTGCCCTCAGAGGAGAGAGGCAATATAGATGTTTTCTAGAAAGGCAAAGCCCCAGAACTGGGCTGGGAAATGCTCTCTGACAATGTGTTGTGGTTTGGAGGCTCACAAGAGACCTTGAGAAAGATCTCAAGCTTGGGTCCTAGGTTTCTAGTCCAAATTCCTGTTATTCCACTGGACTGTGAGCTCATTGAGGGCAGGAACCATATTTTAGCCATTTTTGTATCCCCAGGATATAGCACATAGGGGCATACAATACATCTTTGCTGAGTGAACATCTCTATCAAGTATCTACACAAATAAGGCAGAAAACTTGGAGCCATAGACTCCTGGGAGCTGGCACCACCAGACCAGAGTATATAGGATCCCCAAACACAGGTTCTATCAGTGGGCTGCTGCCAGTAACACTTTGGGGAGCACCAACCAAAAGAGAAGGATTCCAAGTGTGTTGCTAGACTTCTGGTTCCAACCAAATGGAGGAGGCATGCTGCACTCTGTCTCTCCCACTGATTACAACTAAACACTCTGAACAACAACAACAACAACAAAGACAACTAACTGAGGACTTTGAACAGTAAGTAAAGCAGGGGGATTGGGGAAAAAAAATCAAAATATGATGAATGACCAATATGGTAGCAGCAAGTTTCCTGGGATTTTTCTCCTGGATTTGACCTGTCCGTGACTACTGTACAGAGTTATGAAACTGCATGGCACTCATATACAGAAACAACTCCAAGAAACAGCCCATTTTTCTGGCCAGATGACATGGAAGATTGGACCCTACAAGCTAGAGAGTGTGGACAAAACCCAGTTCTTTTTTCTCATATTTTTTATCTTTTAGTTCAGCTTTAAGGCCATAGGTAGCCCCCAGACTGCACTGCCACCATGCTAGCAGCTCAGGTACCTAAAATTCCTGAGAGAAAAACTATAACTCTGGATAGACTAACTCAGAAAAATTCACATAACCCTGTTATGTAAAGAGTATGAGGGTAGTTCTTTTTTTTTTTTTTTGTCTTGTCACTTTGTCCTGATTTTAAGAGGACCCAGAGTCTCATTACATACCATACAAAAAGTCCAGGTTACAATCTAAAATTATCCAATGTGATAAGAAGCAGAAAAATCTGACCAGTTATCAAGGAAAAGATATGATGTTGGAATTACTAGAAAAAAAAGTTAAAACAGCTATTATACCATCCTTCATGACGTCAAGGTAAACACTCTTGAAATGAATGGAAAGATAGACCATCTCAGGAAAGAAACAAAATCTATTCAAAAAAAAAAGGAAAGGCAGAGGTACTGGAAGATGGCGGAAGAGTAAGACGCAGAGATCACCTTCCTCCCCACAGATACACCAGAAATACATCTACACGTGGAACAACTCCTACAGAACACCTACGGAACGCTGGCAGAACACCTCAGACCTCCCAAAAGGCAAGAAACTCCCCACATACCTGGGTAGGGCAAAAGAAAAAGGAATAAACAGAGACAAAAGAATAGGGACAGGACCAGCACCAGTGGGAGGGAGCTGTGAAGGAGGAAAGGTTTCCACACACTAGGAAGCCCCTTCGCAGGTGGAGACTGCGGGTGGCGGAGCGGGGAAGCTTCGGAGCCACGGAGGAGAGCACAGCAACAGGGGCGCGGAGGGCAAAGCGGAGAGATTCCCGCACAGAGGATCGGCGCCGACCGACACTCACCAGCCCGAGAGGCTTGTCTGCTCCCCCGCCGGGGCGGGCGGGGCTGGGAGCTGAGGCTCGGGCTTCAGTCGGAGTACAGGGAGAGGACTGGGGTTGACGGCATGAACACAGCCTGCAGGGGGTTAGTGCACCACGGCTAGCCGGGAGGGAGTCCGGGGAAAAGTCTGGACCTTCCGAAGAGGCAAGAGACTTTTTCTTCCCTCCTTGTTTCCTGGTGCTCGAGGAGAGGGGATTAAGGGCGCTGCTTAAAGGAGCTCCAGAGACGGGCGCGAGCTGCGGCTAACAGCGTGGACCCCAGAAACGGGCCGGAGACGCTAAGGCTGCTGCTGCCGCCACCAAGAAGCCTGTGTGCCAGCACAGGTCACTATCCACACCACCCCTCCGGGGAGCCTGTGCAGCCCGCCAGTTCCAGGGTCCCGGGATCCAGGGACAACTTCCCCGAGAGAACGCACGGCGCGCCTTAGGCCGGTGCAAGGTCCTGCCGGCCTCTGCCACCACAGGCTTGTCCCGCATCCATGCCCCTCGCTCCCCCCAGCCTGAGTGAGCCAGAGCCCCTGAGTCAGCTCCTCCTTTAATCCTGTCCTGTCTGAGCGAAGAACAAACGCCCTCCGGCGACCTACACGCAGAGGCGGGGCCAAATCCACAGCTGAGCCCCAGGAGCTGTGCGAAAAAAGAAGAGAAAGGGAAATCTCTCCCAGCAGCCTCAGGAGCAGCGGAGTAAATCCCCACAATCAACTTGATGTACCCTGCATCTGTGGAATACATGAATAGACAACGAGTCATCCCAAAATGAGGAGGTGGACTTTGAGAGCAAGATTTATTATTTTCTCCCCTTTTCCTCTTTTTGTGTGTATGTGTATTCTTCTGTGTGAGATTTTGATGTATAGCTCTGCTTTCACCATTTGTCCTAGGTTTCTAACCGTCCGTTTTTTGTTTTGTTTTGATTAACTTTTTGAAAAATTTGTTATCTTAATAATTATTTTTTATTTTAATTATTTTATTTTATTTTATCTTACTTTATTCTATTTTATCCTCTTTCTTTCTTTCTTCCTTCCCTCCTTCCCTCCTTCCTTCTATCCTTCCTTCCTCCCTCCCTTCCTCCCTCCCTTCCTTTCTTCTTTCCTTTCTTCCTTCCTTTCTTTCTTCCTTTCTTCCTTCCTTTCTTTCTTTCTCTCTCTCCCCCTTCCCCTCCCCCCCCCTTTCTTTCTTTCTTTTTCTCCCATTTAATCTGAGCCGTGTGGATGAAAGGCTCTTGGTGCTGCAGCCAGGAGTCAGTGCTGTGCCTCTGAGGTGGGAGAGCCAACTTCAGGACACTGGTCCACAAGAGAACTCCCAGCTCCACATGATATCAAACAGCAAAAATCTCCGAGAAATCTCCATCTCAACACCAGCAACCAGCTTCACTCAACGACCAGCAAGCTGTAGTGCTGGACACCCTATGCCAAACAACTAGCAAGACAGGAACACAACCCCATCCATTAGCAGAGGGGCTGCCTAAAATCATAATAAGTCCACAGACACCGCAAAACACACCACCTGACATGGACCTGCCCACCAGAAAGACAAGATCCAGCCTCATCCACCAGAACACAGGCACTAGTCCCCTCCACCAGGAAGCCTACACAAAGCACTGAATCAACTTTAGCCACTGGGGACAGACACCAAAAACAATGGGAACTATGAACCTGCAGCCTGCAAAAAGGAGACCCCAAACACAGTAAGATAAGCAAAATGAGAAGACAGAAAAACACACAGCAAATGAAGGAGCAAGATAAAAACCCACCAGACCTAACAAATGAAGAGGAAATAGGCAGTCTATCTGAAAAAGAATTGAGAATAATGATAGTAAACATGATCCAAAATCTAGGAAATAGAATAGAGAAAATGCAAGAAACATTTAACAAGGACCTAGAAGAACTAAAGATGAAACAATGATGAACAACACAATAAATGAAATTAAAAATACTCTAGATGGGATCAATAGCAGAATAACTGAGGCAGAAGAACGGATAAGTGACCTGGAAGATAAAATAGTGGAAATAAATACTACAGAGCAGAATAAAGAAAAAAGAAGGAAAAGAACTGAGGACAGTCTCAGAGACCTCTGGGACAACATTAAACGCACCAACATTCAAATTATAGGGCTTCCAGAAGAAGAAGAGAAAAAGAAAGGGACTGAGAAACTATTTGAAGAGGTTATAGTTGAAAACTTCCCTAACATGAGAAAGGAAATAGTTAATCAAGTCCAGGAAACACAGAGAGTCCCATACGGGATAAATCCAAGGAGAAACAGGCCAAGACACATATCAATCAAACTATCAAAAATTAAATACAAAGAAAACATATTAAAAACAGCAAGGGAAAAACAACAAATAACACACAAGGGAATCCCCATAAGGTTAACATCTGATCTTTCAGCAGAAACTCTTCAAGCCAGAAGTGACTGGCAGGACATAGTTAAAGTAATGAAGGAGAAAAACCTGCAACCAAGACTACTCTACCCAGCAAGGATCTCATTCAGATTTGATGGAGAAATTAAACCCTTTACAGACAAGCAAAAGCTGAGAGAGTTCCGCACCACCAAACCAGCTTTACAACATATGCTAAAGGAACTTCTCTAAGCAAGAAACACAAGAGAAGGAAAAGTCCTACAATAACAAACCCAAAACAATTAAAAAAATGGGAATAGGAATATGCATATCGATAATTACCTTAAATGTAAAAGGATTAAATGCTCCCACCAAAAGACACAGACTGGCTGAATGGATACAAAAACAAGACCCATATATACGCTGTCTACAAGAGACCCACTTCAGACCTAGAGACACATACAGACTGAAAGTAAGGGGATGGAAAAAGATATTCCATGCTCATGGAAACCAAAAGAAAGCTGGAGTAGCAATTCTCCTATCAGACAAAATAGACTTTAAAATAAAGACTATTAGAAGAGACAGAGAAGGAAACTACATAATGATCAAGGGATTGATCCAAGAAGAAGATTTAACAATTGTAAATATTTATGCACCCAACACAGGAGCACCTCAATACATAAGGCAAACAGTAACAGCCATAAAAAGGGAAATCGACAGTAACACATTCATAGTAGGGGACTTTAACACCCCACTTTCACCAATGGACAGATCATCCAGAATGACACTAAATAAGGAAACACAAGCTTTAAATGATACATTAAACAAGATGGACTTAATTGATATTTATAGGACAGTCCATCCAAAAACAAGAGAATACACATTTTTCTCAAGTGCTCATGGAACATTCTCCAGGATAGATCATATCTTGGGTCACAAATCAAGCCTTGGGAAATTTAAGAAAATTGAAATTGTATCCAGTATCTTTTCCGACCACAATGCTATGAGGCTAGATATCAGTTACAGGAAAAGATCTGTAAAAAATACAAATACATGGAGGCTAAACAATACACTACTTAATAATGAAGTGATCACTGAAGAAATCAAAGAGAAATCAAAAAATACCTAGAAACAAATGACAATGCAGACACGACGACCCAAAACCTATGGGATGCAGCAAAAGCAGTTCTAAGAGGGAAGTTTATAGCAATACAGTCCTACCTTAAGAAACAGGAAACATCTCGAATAAACAACCTAACCTTGCACCTAAAGCAATTAGAGAAAGAAGAACAAAAACACCCCAAAGTTAGCAGAAGGAAAGAAATCATAAAGATCAGAGCAGAAATAAATGAAAAAAAAAATGAAGGAAACGATAGCAAAGATCAATAAAAGTAAAAGCTGGTTCTTTGAGAAGATAAACAAAATTGATAAACCATTAGCCAGACTCATCAAGAAAAAAAACAGCAAAGACTCAAATCAATAGAAATTAAAAAGGAGAGGTAACAGCTGACACTGTAGAAATACAAAAGATCATGAGAGATTACTACAGTCAACTCTATGCCAATAAAATGGACACCCTGGAAGAAATGGACAAAGTCTTAGAAATGCACAACCTGCCAAGACTGAATCAGGAAGAAATAGAAAATATGAACAGACCAATCACAAGCACTGAAATTGAAACTGTGATTAAAAATCTTCCAACACACAAAAGCCCAGGACCAGATGGCTTCACAGGCGAATTCTAGCAAATATTTAGAGAAGAGCTAACACCTATCCTTCTCAAACTCTTCCAAAATATAGTGGAGGGAGGAACACTCCCAAATTCATTCTACGAGGCCACCATCACCCTGATACCAAAACCAGAGAAGGATGTCACAAAGAAAGAAAACTACAGGCCAATATCCCTGATGAACATAGATGCAAAAAACCTCAACAAAATACTAGCAAACACAATCCAACAGCACATTAAAAGGATCTTACACCATGATCAAGTGGGGCTTA
>RJWK010072717.1:0-10400 GCA_004363435.1 Platanista minor
ATTGTGTTGTTCATTGTTGCTTGTTTCATCCTTAGTTCTTCTAGGTCCTTGTTAATTCTCTTTCCAAGATTTTGGATCATCTTTACTATCATTAATATGAATTCATTTTCATATAGACTGCCTATTTCCTCTTCATTTGTTAGGTCTGGAGGGTTTTTATCTTGCTCCTTCATCTGCTGTGTGTTTTTCTGTCTTCTTATTTTGCTTATCTTACTCTGTTTGGGGTCTCCTTTTTGCAGGATGCAGGTTTGTAGTTCCGGTTGTTTTTGGTGTTTGTCCCCAGGAGCTAAAGTTGGTTCAGTGGTTTGTGTAGGCTTCCTGGTGGAGGGGACTAGTGCCTGTGTTCTGGTGGATGAGGCTGGATTTTGTCTTTCTGGTCAGCAGGTCTAAGTCTGGTGCTGTGTTTTGGGGTGTCTGTGAAATTATTATGATTTTAGGAAGGCTTTCTGCTAATGGGTGGGTTTGTCTTCCTGTCTTGCTAGTTGGCATAGGTTGTCCAGCACTCTAACTTGCTGGTCATTGTGTGCAGCTGGGTGCTGGTGTTGAGATGGAGGTCTCTGGGAGATTTTCACCATTTGATATTATGTTGACCTGGAAGTCTCTTGTGGACCAGAGTCCTGAAGTTGGCTCTTCCACCTCAGAAGCACAACACTGACTCCTGGCGGCAGCACCAAGAGCATTTCATCTTCATGGCTCAGAATAAAAGCTAGAAAAAGTAGAAAGAAAGAAAGAAAGGAGCGAAGGAGGGAAGGAATGGAGGAAGGGAGGAAGGAAGGAAGGAAGGGAGGAAGGAAGGAAGAGAGAAAGAAAGGAAAGAAGTAAGAAAGTGGATAAAATAGAATACAGTAAGATAAAGTAAAATAAAATTATTAAAATAAAAAGTAATTATTAAGATAAAAAATTTTTTAAAATTAAAAATATAAACGGACTGATAGAACCCTAGGACAAACTGTGAAAGCAAAGCTATACAGACAAAATCGCACACAAAAGAATATACATACACACTCACAAAAAGAGGAAAAGGGGAAAAAATAATAAATCTTGCTCTCAAATTCCACCTCCCCAATTTTGGATGATTCGCTGTCGATTCATGTATTCCACAGATGCAGGGTACATCAAGTTGATTGTGGGGATTTAATCTTCTGCTTCTGAGGCTGCTGGTATAGATTTCCCTTTTTCTTCTTTGTTCACACAGCTCCTGGGGCTCAGCTTTGGATTTGGTCCCGCCTCTGTGTGTAGGTTGCTGGAGGGCGTCTGTTCTTCGCTCAGACATGCCGGGGTTAAAGAAGCAGTTGACTCGGGGGCTCTGGCTCACTCAGGCCCTGGAGAGGGAGGGGCACAGACTGCGGGGTGAGCCTGCTGCAGCAGAGCCCGGTGGAATGTTGTACCAGCGTGAGGCGAGCCTTGTGTTCTCGTGGGGAAGTTGTCCCTGGATCCTGGGACCCTGGCAGTGGTGGGTTGCAGTCTCCCCAGAAGGGAGGTGTGGAGAGTGACCTGTGCTCACACTCAGGCTTCTTGTTGGCGGCAGTAGCAGCCTTAGCATCTCAGGCCTGTCTCTGTGGTCCGTGTTGTTAGCCACGGCTCAGGCTTGTCTCTGGAGCTCCTTTAAACAGCACTTTTCATCCTCTCTCCTCGCACACCAGGAAACAAAGAGGGAAGAAAAAGTCTCTTGCTTCTTTGGCAGGTCCAGACTTTTCCCCAGACTCCCTCCCAGCTACCCATGGTGAACTAATCCCCTGCAGGCTGTGTTCAGGCCGTCAACCCCAGTCCTCTCCCTGCCCTCTGATCAAAGCCTAAGCCTCAGCTCCCTGCCCTGCCCCCCCCGGCGGTTGAGCAGATAAGCCTCTGGGGCTGGTGAGTGTCAGTTGGCCGATCCTCTGTGCGGGAATAACTCTGCTTTGCCGCCCGCACCCTGGTTGCTGTTCTCTCCTCTGCGACGCTGAAGCTTTCACCCTCTGCCACCCACAGTTTCCACCCTCGAAAGTAAAGTATTTTTAAATGAAGGTATGAACACTGCAGTTTTTAGACATAATGTTATTGTGCACAGTAAACTATAGTGTAAATGTAACTTTTATATCTGCTGGAAAAAAAATTGGGTGACTTGCTTTGTTGCAATATCATTTCTATGACAATGGTCATAAAATGGACCTGCCTGCAAAATCTCCAAAGTTCGCCTGTATTCAGATTATTGAAAGATAAAAATTGTCAACCAAGAATACTCTTCCCAGCAAAGTTATCCTTCAGATATGAATGAGAAATAAAGGCCTTTCGAGTCAAACAAAATCTGAGGTAATTCATGACCACTTCTCCTGCCTTACAAGAAATATTAAATGGAGCTCTTCAAGCTGAAGTGAAAAGTACACACAACTCTGATTAAGGTGATCAAAAGGCAGTAAGTATTGAAAACTTAACTGTACACAAAGCAAAAATCTACAGTAGAGTCACAAATCATAAAAAAGGGGGAGACTGAGCAATTCGCCAGGACAAAACAGCAACTTAAAAATGTACACAGAAACAGAAGGAAAAAGAAAAAGTGGAGAGACAAAATAATCAGATGGGAAAAGATAACATGGCAATAGTAAGTCCTTACATGTCAATAATTACCCTAAATGTAAATGGATTGATCTCACCAATCAAAAGGTGTAGAGTGGCTAGATGGATAGAAAAACATGACCTATGTGTTGCATAGAGAAGACTCATTTCAGCTCTAAAGACACCCATGGGCTCGAAGAAAATGCATGGAAAATGATACTCTAATCAAGGAGAAACCAAAAGAGAGTGAGTGTTCAATACATGTATCAGACAAAGTAGACTTGAAGCCAAAAGTAGTAACAAGAGACAAAGAAGATCATTATATAATGATAAAAGGATAAATACATCAAGAAAATATAAAAATTGTAAATATACTCCCAACCCTTGAGCACTAAAGTGTATTAAGGAAATACTAACAGATCTTAAGGGAGAAATCGACAACAATACAATAATAGTAGGGAAATTCAACCCCACACTATCAACAATGGTTAGATCGTCCAGACAGAATCTCAACAAAGAAACATTGGAGTTTAACCATACTTTTGAACAAATGGCTTAACAGACATACACAGCACATTCCATCCAACAGCAGCAGAGTAAACATTCTTCTCAAGTGCACATGGAACATGCTCCAGAACAGATCAGATGATAGGACACAAAACAAATCTTAGCAAATTTACAGACATAGAAACCATACCAACTATCTTTTTTGATCACAGAAGCCTGGAGCTAGAAATCAACAAGAAGAAGGAAGTGAGAAGGTCTAAAACTATGTGGAAACGAAACAACATACTGCTAAATAATGAATAGGTCAAAGAAGAAATCAAAAGGGAAAAGAGAATATATCTTGAAAGAAATGAAAATGGAAACATGACACTTTAAATATTCTGAGATGTGATAAAAGCAGTTCTGACAGGAAGGTTTATAGCAATAAGAACACATATTAAGGTATATAAAGATCTGAAACAACCTAACCTTACACCTCAAAGAACTGTAAAAAGAAGAAGAAATTAAGCCCAAAGTTAGCAGAAGGAAGGAAATAATAAAGACCAGAGCAGAAATTAATAAAATTGAGACCAGGAAAACAGTAGAAAGAATCTGCAAAGCTAAGAGATGGTTCTTCAAAATGATAAATAATATGAGGAATTTATATAGCTGGACTGACTGAGGAAAAACAAGAGAAGACTTAAATAAAAATAGAAATGAAAGAGGAGACATTTAAAACTGATACTACAGGAATACACAGGGTCATATGAGACTGCTATGAACAATTATATGACAAAAAAATCACATAACGTAGAAGAAATAGGTACATTTATAGAAACCCCCAACCTACCAACACTGAATCAGGAAGAAATCGAAAACCTGAATAGACAACTAACGAGTAAAGAGATTGAATCAGAAATGAAAAATCGTCGAAAACAGAAAACTCCAGAACCAGTTGGTTTCACTGGTGGATTCTACCAAACACTTAAGAATTAACACCAAGCCTCCTCAAACACTTCCAAAAATTCAAAGAGAAGGGAACACTTCCAAACTCATTTTACAAAGTCAGAATTACCTTCATATCAAAACCTGCTAAGAATTCCACAAAACAAGATAAATATAGAATAATGTTCCCAATAAATATAAATCCAAAAATTCTCAGCAAAACATTTAGCAAAGCAAATTCAAGAACACATTAAAAGGATTATATATCATGACCAAGTGGGTTTTAATCCATGGGCTGCAAGGATGATTCAACATACACAAATCAATAAATGCAATACATCACATTAATAAACTAAAAAAAATCACGATTATCTCTATAGATACCAAAATAAGAAATTGAGAAATACAACACCATTTTAGGATAAAAAAATATTTAACAGGTTAGGTATAGAAGGAACAACCTCAGTATAATAAAGTCCATATGTGACAAACGCACAGACAAAATTATACTCAATGGAGAGAAAATGAAAGGTATTTTTTTCTAAAGTCAGGAACAAGACAAGGATACCTACTCTCACGACTCTTGTTCAATGTGATACTGGAAGTCCTAGCTAGAACGATGAGGCAAGATAGAGAAATGAAAAGGAAGAAGTAAAATTGTAACTATCAGCATTTACGTATATACAATACCAAATGTAAAATAGATAGCTAGTGAGAAGCAGCCACAGAGCACAGGGAGATCAGCTTGGTGCTTTGTGATCACCTAGAGAGATGGTGTAGGGAGGGTGGGAAGGAGATGCAAGAGGGTGGTGATACGGGGATATATGTATATGTATAGCTCATTCACTTTGTTATAAAGTTGAAACTAACACACAATTGTAAAGCAATTATACTCCAATAGAGATGTTAAACAAAATAAAGTATTAATGTTTTGATTTAATAAATAAATAAATTAAATTGTCACTATTTGATGATGGTACAATCTTATATACAGAAAATCCCAAAGAGTCAATCAAAAACTATTGGATCAGAACTAATCAAAGATTTTAGTAAAGTTTCAGGATACAAAATCTACATACAGAAATAATGCATTCCTTTGCACAAATGATGAAACATCTGAGAAAGAAATACAGACATCCGTCCCATTAACAATAACATCAAAAGCAATAAAATACTTAGGAGTAAATTTGACCAAGGGAGTTGAAGATCTGTACAACAAAAACTACAAGACTTTCCTGAAAGAAATCAAAGAAGACACTAATGAATGAAACACATTTCAGGGTAGTGGATCAGAAAAATTAGTATTGTGAAAACTTCCATACTACCCAAAGCCATCTACAGGTTCAATGCAATCCCCATCAAACACCAAAGGCATTTTTCATAGAAATAGAAGAAACAATCTGAAAATATGTGTAGCTGATTCACTTTGGTGTACAACAGAAACTAGCACAGTATTGTGAAGCAATTATAGTCCAATAAAGATCTATTAAAAAAAAAGAAAAAAATGGGCAGAAGAGCTAAACAGACATTTCACCAAAGAAGACATCAAAATGGCTAATGGACACATGAAAGGATGCTCATAATCACATATCATCAAGGAAATGCAATTCAAGTCCACAGTAACTATCACCTCACACCTGTTAGAATGGTTATCATCAAGAAGACAAGAGACAACAGGGGCTGGTGAGGATGTGATGCAAAGGGAGCCCTATACACTGTAGGTGGAAATGCAAATTTGTCTAACCACTATGCAAAATAATATGGAAGCTCCTCAAAAAATTAAATATAGGTCTACTGTAGTATCCAGGCGCCCCACTTCTGGATATATGCCCAAAGGAAATGAAAACAATATCTTCACAAGATATCTGCCCTCCCATGTGTATTGCAGCATTATTCACAATAGCCAAGATATGGAAACAACATAAATGCCAATTAACGGATGAATGGGTAAAAAATGTGTGGTATATGGACACAATGGCATATTATTCTTCCATAAGAAGGGATGGTCATGCCATTTTCAACAACATGGATGAACACTGAGCACATTATGCTAAGTGAGACAATTCAGACAGAGCAATACAATGTGTCACATCCCTTATACGTGGAATCTAAAAAAGTCAAACCATTAAAACAAGAGTCAAATGAAGGTTACCAGAAAATGGAGGGTGGGGGATGAGATTGATGTTATTTATGGGTACAAGCTACCAACATGTAGTAAATAAGTGACAGTGGTCTAACACACAGAATAATGAATACAACAATATTGTACTATAATTATGTAATGCGATAAATATTGCTACAGCAGTAATCATATTAGCATATATAAACATATCAAAGCAACACGTTGTACACGTTAAATTAAAAAAATGTTATATGTAAAATTTGTTCAATAATAATTTTTAAAAATCTCATCACAAGGAAAAAATATAACTACAGGGTGATGGATATTTAGTAGACTTAATGTGGCAATCATTTAGCAATATATACAAATATTGAATCGTATGTTGTATTCCTGAAACTGATATAATGTTGTACATCAATGACATTTCAATAAAATTTTAGTAAGAAAAAACCACAATGAGATGTCACCTCACACCTCTTAGAATGGCCATCACTAAAAAGCCAAGAAATAACACAAGAAATAACAGACACTGGAGAGAATGTGGAGAAAAGGCAACCCTTGTGCACTGTTGGTAGGATTGTAAATTGGTACAGCCACTATGGAAAATTGTATGGAGGTTCTTCAAAAAAGTAAAAAAAAACAACTATATTTTGATTCAGCAATTCCACTGCTTGGTACATAGTCAAAGGAAATAAAAACATGATGTTAAAGAAATATCTGCACTCCCATGTCATTTGCTGCATTTATTATAACCATCCAAGACATGGAAACAACCTAAGTGGCCCTTGAGGGATGAGTGAAGATATATATCTATATACGTAGATACTATTATATATATATATATATATATATATATATATATATATATATATATATATAATAAGGTATATTTTATTATATATTATAATATACAATATATCTTATTATATATTATTCAGTCATAAAAAAGAAAGAAATCAGGCCATCTGTGACAACATGGATAGGCCTTGAAGGCATTATGCAAAGTGAAATAAGTAAGACAGAGAAAGACAAATACTGTATAATCTCATTAACATATGGAATCTAAACACAACAACAACGACAGGAACAAAAAAAACAAAATTCATAGAAAAAGAAATCAGACTTGTGTTCACCACAGGTGCGGGATGGGGAAAATGGATGAAGTTGCTCAAAAGGTAGAAACTTCCTCTGATAAGATAACTAAGTACTGGGGATATTGTGTACAACATGATGACTAAGGTTAACACAGCTGTATGGTATATTTTAAAGTTGCTAAGTGAGGAAATCCTGAAACTTCTCATCACAAGGGGAAAACAAACTTTCTTTTAAGGGGATTATCTATATGAGACAGTGGATGTTAGCTAAACTTATCATGGCAATCATTTCAAAATATATGTAAGCCCAGCCATTGTGCTGTACACCTTAAGAAGTGCTGTATGTCAATTATATCTTAATATGGAAACAAAACAAGAGTAATTTTACAGTAACATAAAATATTTGTCTAGTAGATCCAATATCTAGGCTTCTTAGTAAACAGTTTCTACTTATTGCTTTTTATCTTCTGGATGGGACATACTTTTCTGTTCCTATGTATGAATGATTTGGGTGTTCTTAATGATTAAATCATATACTGTGGTCAGTTTGAAAAACACATTTTTCCTACTTAGTGGTTTTTGACATTACTGCAATTTTAAGGAAAATTTAAAACTCAAGAACTACAAAAAACAAACATCTCAATTCTAAAATTATCAAAGGACATGAGCAGCCATTTTTCAAAAATAAAATATAAGGTAATATAATCCAATGAAATGATGATCAACTGTATTATAGTTTAAGGAACTGCAAATAAAAAGCATAGTAAGATACCACTTCACAACAATTAGGAAGTCAATTTTTTTTTAAGCTGAATAAACCCCTGTTGATATGAATGTGGAGAAAATGGTACCCTTGTGCATTGCTGGTGGGACTGTAAACAAATACAGCAGCTGTGAGAAACAATATGGTGATTACACAAAAAATTAAACAGAATTACCAGGTGATCTGGCAACTACACTTCTAGTTATATACCCCAAAATGGAAAGCAGGCACTCAGATATTTACACACCCATGTGCACAGCAGCATTATTCACAAGAGCAAAAAGATGGAAACCACTGAGATATCCACTGATGGACAACAAAAAGTGACACCTAAAAGATGGAGGAATAGGAAGTCTGAGCCCTTGTTCCCCCAAGAGAAGTCTACCATTCAATTAAGAATTTGCATTAGTGACATCATCAACATGGTGGTATAGGTTGTTATGGATATTTCCCCTTCACACAAAGAACAACTAATACCTATTTATGAACAAGAAACTGTTGAGAGAATCCTAGAAAATGGAAGTGAGTCTGAAGCATGACCCCTGGAACACAGAGATCAAGACTGACTCCATTAGAAAGGTAAGGTAAGTGGTACATGCTCGCCACATTGCCCACACTCCAGGCTGGAACAGCACCAAGCTGAGAGGTCTCCGCTGAGTCTACAGTTCCTCCAGTGGGAAAAGAGAGCCTAGGAGTGACATCTAGTCACATACAGCAATGTGGGCCACTTTGTGGAAGCCCCTACATTGGTTTTGCCTCACAGAGTTAGCAGGGGACTCTACAAGACTCAAACACTGGGAATCTGATTGTGACACATAAAGGGGGCAGAGCTTCAAACAACCTGCACTCAGATCCTGCAGACCAAGTTCCTACCTGCAGAAGCCAATTAATAGTCACATCCGGTGACTTTGCTCTTCTGCAGAACCAAGTCAGTGGTGCAGTCTGACCAGGGAACTCAGTGGAGTGCAGTCCTGCCTGATTTGGGTCCTCAAACGAGGAGTTTAAAGAGCCCTGGAGCCCTGAACTGCCATGCCCAGGAGGAAGAGCTGATTCATAGCCATAACTGTTGCAGAGTGTGGCTCCTGACTCTTCCTGACCAGAAAACCTATTTGGGGAAAATTTGGGAGTTGTCTGAATTTGACTTTTGACTCAGGCAAGAGAGATGAGTCATAGCTCTAACTGCTGCAGAGTGTGGACCTCAACCCCATCTGACAGGAAGAACTACAGAGAACACCTGGAAGCCAGGAAGGACTAGAAAGCACACCTGGAAGTCGCATAACCCAGCAATGCTCAAGCTGAGAGGTAGGTAGGCAAAGCTTTTTGCCCCCAGAACAAAGCCATTAGCCCTGTTCAGCCATGGAATTTGGGTCATAGGTTGGTTTGTGGCAAGACAAATAACAAAGACCCTTACTTGCCTTGGAGGTTTTTCTGCTATGCCTGGGAGGGAAACTAATTTGTCGCTCAAGCCTTCAGCTATCCCAGTCAGGGAACCTTGTCAGAACCCAAGGGAAGCTGCATAGCCCATGCAACAGCCCTGCTTACAGTAGCATTTGAACAAAGAAAGCCCATGGCTTTCCCTGTCAGCAGAGAAAAACTGGTGGCCTCGCCTGATCAGGATATTCAGTGCACACTTTTGCCTGAGTTAGCATCCAAACAATTAGTCATGCAGACCATGGGTCCTGTCCTGAGCCCCACCAGTGCAGGGAAGCTAATTCATATTCCCACCTACTCCTGAGTATAGTACCGAGTCCTGACCAGAGAGGTCAGGCAATGGCAGCACCCATCCTAGAGCCTCACTTGAGCAGGGTTTCAGGCCAGCAGTCCTATCTAAGTGTTTTCAGCCAGTGACCCATATCTTCACACCCATCCTCAGAACTCAAACAGTTGGCTCACCCCAATACAGAACCTAATATCAGGATCCACCTGCCCAAGGACATTAACAGAAGACACATCCAGAAATCCGAACTGAGCTGACTGGTGAAGAACTATCTCAGTCAACGCAAACCTGCAATGTCTGGAAGAGGAGACCATTCACTCAAATGAGCAGATATCAATGTAAGATAGAAAAACGAAAACAAACAAACAAACAGGTAAACATGATACCACCTAAGGAAGCAAATAAAGCTCTAAATATGGTTCCTAAAGAAATGGAGATCTATGAACTGTCAGACAAAGCATCAGAATAATTCTTTTAAAGAAGTTTAGTAAATGACAAGAACACACAGATAACTAAACGAAATAAGGTAAACAATTATGAAGAAAACATGGAGTTCAACAAAGAAAAAAAACCCATCTTAAAAAAGAAAAATTCTAGAGCAGAAAATTTGTATAACTGAACTGAACAATTCAATAGAGGGCTTCAAGGGCAGGCTCAACCATGCAGAGACAGAATCAATGACATGGAGGATAAGACATTTAAAGTCATTCAGTCAGAGGAGCAAAAAGTAAAAATAATGTA
>RJWK010072718.1:0-10400 GCA_004363435.1 Platanista minor
GTTCAGAGCTGTATGGTATTAAAATAGTTTTACAGGTTTCAGAACCAGATGAGTGAGGCTGAGAAATCAGTTGTCCCTTGTTTATCAGTTGACATTTATGGCATCACTACACTATTTTACACATAAAAAAACATAAATCATTAGAGATTTTACTGTATTGTGTATAGTTACATCAACACTTTTTACACTTTGCACTTAACATAACACAAAAACAATGATGCCACAGTAAGGTCTCATTATTACTAAAGAACTCAATGGCATACGAATAATGAGACAATTTTCAAGTTGTGAATAAAATTGAGGTTGTTAGTATTGCACGGCGTATTCTTTTCATTTGTTCTCTTGAATAAATTTTAAACTAATACCATCTTATTAGATGGGATATCAACTACCACACAATTTTAATAGAAGAGTGATGGTGAACCCAATTTAGGCATTTGAAGCAAAAGAAATACCACTTTCGTTCAGGTATATTTGGAGAATATATTGATTATTTGAATCATTCGTTTTAGAAATTGATAGCATTGGTTCCTATTCAGACTGGTTAGCTGTATGTGATTTAAAGCAGAATTTTGGTGTAAACAAAATTAATTTTCGATTTGGTATTAACTAGAACTAGAAAACAGATTTTAGTAAATCATGATTGTTTTCCCTTAAGTACAGAATAAAGTTCAACACAATTTCTTGGTCTTTGGAAGTTACCTAGGAAGATTGCAGATTGTTGTTTGCTAATGACATGGGAGAACGGTGTGTGACATTTGATAGTTTGTGTTCAGAGAGGTTACAGAGCAGTAGCTCAACTTCTCTGGATATTTGAGACAAAGATATGTACATTAGAAGAACCATTGATGATGCTACATATTGAAAAAAATTGGAAAATTTTAATAGCTCCAAATTAAGCAAAGTAGTTTTGTGCAGTGTCTTTGGTATAGCTAACCTTCTGTAGATGTAGAATAGAATTATATAACGTTAGAGATTCTAAGGCTCGTAGTGATCTAGTCCAACCCTTTCATTTTACACAGGAGGAAACTGAGGTGCAAAGTGGTGAGGTGACTGCCAAGTCCCACACACAATATTAGAATCAATATTAAAGTACAGATATCCTCCCTTCTAATCTAGTCCTTTTTGTTTTTCCTATAACATATTGCCTATATGAGACATAGTATGATTGGAAGGTTGTTGTTAAAGTAAATGTTATCACCATACACCAGAAATTTTCAATATCAGTGATTCTTATGTAATCCTGTTTTAATATGCCCTAAAGAGAATAACACATTATAGCCAGCAACTATTTAGCATGAATTAGGTTATTAAGCGCTAAGCGTTTCAAAATCTAGAGGAGATAGAGCACAGGTAAGTTTCAGCACAGAAAGGAAAAAGAAAAGGTCTGGAAGATGTAATGGTGTCCAGAAAGGGCAGGCCTGGGTGGGAAATTACACCTTGGTATCTCCCTAGGAGTAGGATAGGAGTGGAGCATTGAAAGAGGGTAATATGTGGAAATGGGAAGTGGGAGTGGTATTAGAGTGAACACAAAGTTCATTTCCTTCACAAATGAGAGAGGAGATAAGTAAGGGTTTAAGAGGAAAATAATAAAAACAAAGCCATTTGCACAAGCAAAGGTTTTATTACAAGCACTGTCTCAAAAATAGCCTGTTGTTTTATACAAGCTGTGTGGCAGTAGGTTTAGGGGAAAGAACGGGGATGCTATACATAGAATTATATAACAATATATGCATGACTTTTTTTTCAATTAATAGAAGTGAATGAGACAAGTATACAGGGCTTAATGGAAAAAAAATAAACAAACTACCCAAACAGCAAAAAGGGTAAGTTCCAAATTTTAGATTGAACATATATTTGGAATGGGTGCTTGTTATTAAAAGCTTGTAGTTGTATTTTGTATTTTTATACATATTTTCTTACTTGGATATTACAAAGGAATGAACAACTGAACTTTTGTTTTTCTTTACCTAACTCCCCTTCCACTCACCATGATATTATGTTACATAACCCCTTTTATTATAAAAAACATTAAAATTTGTTTCTAAAAAGGGAAAAATTAATATCTGTTATTGTGCTCCTAAAAGTGAAGGAGAAAACTAATGGCATAAGCAAAGCAATGAAAGAAAGTGTTTTCTACAACAGAGTTTCATAGAGATGAATAAGGATACTGAATTTCAGTTCTCTCTAGCAAAATGGGTCTCAAATATGCTGCCTTTGTTTCCTTTTTTTTAAGAAAATATGTGGTCTATCTAAGTTTAAGAAATCCATTTCCTGCCTAGGATAGATTGCCTTATATTTTAACCGTGTGGATCTTCATATAGAGTTTTTATAGAATAATATAATTTGAAAATAAAATCTTATGGCATGGTATAAAACTGAATGGTATTAGCTAAATGAATGACTGATCAAAAAAGGAATATTCTCTAGAGGTAAATACACACACACACACACACACACACACACACACACACACACACACACACAATACTTTGGTTCTCCTATTTTTTCCCTTGGCTCTGACATAAGTACAATGAGTTGTTGTCAGGGCATGCTGTATATAATCAAATATTTATTTTGTTTTACAAAATCTAGTTATCCACTTTTAATTACAGTGTTCATTTGTGTAATAATTGAAAAATGAAAAAAACTCAGTCTTGTCTGCTATTTTTTAATTGATGAAGTTATTGGTAAGTGGCTGTATTTATAGCGTGTGCCATTTGTAGAAGGCCTTAAATATGACACTAGGCATTACCTATGTGGACTAATTAACTGGGTATAGGTCCTAAGCCAGAATTTTTTTCATAAACCTGCTACTATCTTGAGATCCCAGGTTTAGGTATAGCATATGAACCCACATGTCCTTAGTGAAATAGAGTGATGACTTCCAGGTATAGTAGATCTTCCATATTCAAAGGATTCCATATTTGAAGATTCGCCTACTCATTAAAATCTATTTGCTTCCTCAAATCAATGCTTGCAGTGATTTGTTTGTTTGTTTGTTTTCATACATTGCTGACATGAATAAATCAGTGAAACGTTTGATTTGCCCGAAATGCAGGTTTGCGGATGAGGTCAAATAAGGCCTTATTTCAGCTCTCAAGTGGTCTTTTCATCATGTATTTAGTGCCACATTTTGGTTTTTTTTTATTTTGAGATTTTGTTGTTTAAAATGCCCCCAAGTGTAGTGCTAAAGTGCCGTCTAGTGTTCCTAAGCACAAGAAAACTGATATACGTTACAGAGAGAATATGTTTGTTAAATAAGCTTCATTCAGGCAAGAGTTATGGTGCTGTTGGCTGTGAGTCAATACTAATTAATCAACCATATATGTATGTGTATATGTATATATATACACATACATATATAAAATAAGTTTTGGTAAGACAGAAAAACATGCAGACAAGGTTATGTATTAATTGGTTGAACAAAATGTTGTGACCAGAGGCTTGCAGGAATCTAATCCTTTATTTTCCCTAGGAATAATGGTTTATTATTTGCTAATTAAGTGTTTGTGGTGACTTTATGAAACATAATTACTGCAAATAATGGGAATCAACTATATGTATTCTTACTTTGTAGTGCTTTCGAATACATACAGAATACAGTAAGAATACATACAGAATCAATATACAGTTGATTCTGTATGTATTCTTACTGTGTTTATAGTGCTTTCTATAGTGCTTTCTGTATGCTTTTTAATTATCTCTTTCTGGCCAATTGATGACGTATAGTTTCTCTGAATCTTTAGTACATCTGTGGAGTTATTTCTTCATTTTATATTTTGTCTCCCCAGGATAAAAAAATTTTTTTGAAGATCATTTTATTCAGTATGTCTTTGCCGTGGAATTAAATACAAATTATCCAAAAAGATTTAAATTTATAATGTTATGTGACCATGTAAGTAAGCTGACTTGTGTCACATGTTTTTAATATTTCAGTGTCATGTAGTATAAATACACCTTTGAGCATGTGTCTAAAGCAGTAAAAAAGGTCAGTTATATTTTTAAAGTAAACATTTTTGTTCTCTTCTACTCCCTTCCTAGTAGTGGACTTTCAGCATTCCAAGAGTTTTGCCCTTGGCCTTCTTGATTCCCTCACTTTAGCTCGCTTGTGCCAGTTTTCTACGTCTAAATAGCTCTTTGTCAACTGAGCCTGTCCTTCTTAGAACACCTAGCTTAACAGACTAAAAATAATAATACAGCTATTTTTGGTCCAAGAGCTCCTTTTCTCTTCCTTTCATTCAGGAAATTCCCACAGCATTTGTTATGGGATTATGAAGTAAAACATGAATCAGCCAAATGCCTTAGACAATCCGTAATATGCAGTTAATCAGTGTCAGTACCCTCATGTATTATCTTCATTGTCAGAAAAAAGAATGACATCATTTCTAGGTAAAGGTAAATACAAAAAGGTAAGCTTGAATGAAAGTTCCAGGATGGGTGGGATAGGGTGGGTGGGAGGGAAGGAGACACAAGAAGGAGGAGATATGGGAACATATGTATATGTACAATTGTTTCACTTTTTTATAAAGCAGAAACTAACAACATTGTAAAGCAATTATACTCCAATAAAGATGTAAAAAAAAAATTCCAAACCTGTCTCAGGATGGATAACATATGGATAAACATATATTGCTATATGAACCAGTTTAGTTATGCAGTAAGATTTTTCTGTTGCTTAAGCTGTTATTTAATAAAAGCCATGTAATTATGATCTGGAATTTTGGAGGTGTTAAAAAGTAGTAAACCATTGGCAATGTGAAGGAAAACATGGGTCTTTAAGATTATTGTTTAACTTTTTAAAAAATTTTATTGGAGTATAGTTGATTTACAATGTTGTGTTACTTTCAGGTGTACAGCATAGTGATTCAATTATACATGTACAAATGTATTCATTCTTTTCCAGATTATTTTCCCGTATAGGTATTACAGAGTATTAATTAGAGTTCCCTGTGCTATACAGCAAGTGCTTGTTGGTTACCTATCTTATATATAGTAGTGTGTGTATGTTAAACCCATACTCCTGATTTATCCCTCCCAGGCACCGCGTTTCCCCTTTGGTAACCATAAGTTTGTTTTCAGAGTCTGTGAATCTGTTTCTGTTTTGTAAGTAAGTTCATTGGTATCATTTTTTTATATTCCACATATAAGTGATCTCATATGCTATTTGTCTTTCTCTGACTTACTTCACTTAGGTCCATCCATGTTGCTGCAAATGGCATTATTTCATTCTTTTTCATGGCTGAGTAACATTCCATTGTATATATGTACTACGTCTCCTTTATCCATTCCTCTGCCAATGGACATTCAGGTTGCTTCATGTCTTGGCTATTGTATACAGTGCTGCAGTGAACATTGGGGTGCATGTATCTTTTCAAATTATGGTTTTCTCTGGATATATGCCCAGCAGTGGGATTGCTGGATCATACTTATTTTAACCAGCTTTAGCATTGCTTTTCTGTTCTTGACAAGTTTACAATAGGTACTTTGTTAATTGAATATCTTAAAATACCATGGCATTTTAATACATAATTATTGACTTCATAATGCTGTGCATTCCTAACTTCTGGCATTAACTTAGAAGGCGTTGAATATAAAACCAAACTTTCTTATTGCATTAACATACTTAAGACAAAATGGAGCATGATAGCCAGAGTTTGTTTGTTTCTTTCTCTTTCTTTCTCCCTTTCTTCCTCTTTTTCTTTCTTTCTTTCTTTGGAGTAAAATTGCTTTTCAATGTTGTGTTAGTTACAATGAAGTGAATCAGCTACATGCATACCTATATTCCCTCCCTCTTGGACCTCCCTGCCACCCCCGTATCCCACCCATCTAGGTCATCACAGAGCACCGAGCTGAGCTCCGTGTGCTATACAGCAAATTCCCATTAGCTATCTATTTCACATAAGGTAGTGTATTCATGTCAAACCTAATCTCCAAATTCGTCCCACCTTCTCCTTCCCCCCGTGTGTCCACATGTCTCTTCTCTATGTCTCCGTCTCTATTCCTGCCCTACAAATAGGTTCATCTGTACCATTTTGCTAGACTCCACATATATGCATTAATATATGATATTTGTTTTTCTCTTTCTGGCTTACTTAACTCTGTATGACAGACTCTAGGTCCATGAACATCTCTAAAAATGGCCCAATTTCGTTCCTTTTTTATGGCTGAGTAATATTCCATTTTATATATGTACCACATCTTCTTTATCCATTCATCCATCATTGGACATTTAGGTTGTTTCCACGTCCTGGCTATTGTAAATAGGGCTGCAATGAACATTGGGGTACATGTTTCCTTTTGAATTATGCTTTTCTCATGGTACATGCCCAGTAGTGGGATTGCTGGGTCATATGGTAGCTCTATTTCTAGTTTTTTTAAGGCAGCAAGAACATACAATGGGGGAAAGACAGTCTGTTCAATAAGTGGTGCTGGGAAAACTGGACGGCTACATGTAAAAGAATGAAATTAGAACACTACCTAACACCATACACAAAAGTAAACTCCAAATGGATTAAAGACCTAAATGTAAGACCAGACACTATTAAACTCTTAGAGGAAAACATTGGAGAAACACTCTTTGACATAAACCACAGCACGATCTTTTTTGACCCACCTCCTAGAGTAATGGAAATAAGAACAAAAATAAACAAATGGGACCTAATTAAACTTAAAAGTTTTTGCACAGCAAAGGAAACCATAAACAAGATGAAAAGCCAACCGTCAGGAGAAAATATTTGCAAATGAAGCAATGGACAAAGGATTAATCTACAAACAGCCCATGTGGCTTAATATCATCAAAACAAACAACCCAATCAAAAAATGGGCAGAAGACCTAAATAGACATTTCACCAAAGAAGACATACAGATGGCCAAGATGCACCTGAATAGATGCTCAACATCACTAATTATTAGAGAAATGCAAATGCAAACCACAGTGAGGTATCACCTCACACCAGTTAGAATGGCCATCATCAAAAAATGTAGCAACAATAAATGCTGGAGAGGGTGTGGAGAAAAGGGAACCCTATTGCACTGTTGGTGGGAATGTAAATTGGTACAGCCACTATGGAGCACAGTATGGAGGTTCATTAAAAAACTAAAAATAGAACTACCACATGGCCCACATAAACAGATGGAGAAATATACCATGTTCTTGGATTGGATGCTACTTTCTTTTTTTAATTTATTTTATTTATTTTTGGCTGCATTGCGTCTTCTTTGCATTGCGCAGGCTTCTCATTGCGGTGCCTTCTCTTGTTGTGGAGCATGGGCTCTAGGCACGCGGGCTTCAGTAGTTGTGGCTCGTGGGCTCTAGAGCGCAGGCTCAGTGGTTGTGGCGCTCGGGCTTAGTTGCTCCGCGGCATGTGGGATCTTCCCAGACCAGGGCTCGAACCCGTGTCCCCTACCTTGGCAGGCGGATTCTTAACCACTGTGCCACCAGGGAAGCACGGATGCTACTTATCTTTATCAGGAAGTCTTTAGTGCCTTCCTTCAGCCTGGCCTCATTTACTCTATCAAACAAAAATTCCTCAAAATTTCTTTCTGGTATGTAGGTACCACTCCAGAGTTTCTAGAGTAAGACTTGTTTTTTATATCATGACTCTGCCACCTTTGACTTCTAGAAAGTTAATTTCCTCATCTATGAAATTAAGATAGTGTTATTTTCTTCATACAGCTGTTGTAAAGATTAAATGATTTAATATACTTTGCAGTATTTAGCAGACCACAAGAAACACAGCTAATGTTTAATAAAAAGTTAATATTTTATTGTCAAGCAGCAGCAGAATAATTTTAACAGTAGTAATTGTTCTTATCGCTATACTTTGTTTCGTCATAGCAATATGTTGTGTTATAGCAAATGTTAACACGTAGTTCAGTGATTAATTTATAAGTCTCATTTTTGCTGTTTGATAGTTTCCCATGAGATTTTAAGAAAAGTTGAAAGTATTGTGACTTTCATTATTTATAAAACTAAATAGGTTTCTCTAGTGGTGGGTGAGAGTGAGAGAGAGAGAGTGAGAGAGAGTATGTGTGTATGTGTGTGTGTGTGTGTGTGTGTGTGTATTCTTTATGGAATTTATCCCACAACCTTAATAATGGAAAAAGTATTATTTTTGAGAAAACAGTACTACCGTTTTATTTTTCTAGCACTTTGGCTTTAACATAGATCTTATATCGTTTACTGTATAAATTATCTTTAGGATTTTGCCCTTTTATTATAATGCACTTAAAGTAGTAATACTTTCCAAAAAACAGTAAAACACAGTATTCTTGGCTACATTTTATTATTTCATTTTTTTTGAATAAAGACTTTCTCAGTTATCCTTTGTCTCATAGAAGACACAAGAGCTAAATATTTTTATAGTGGCATACCACATATGCATTTTTTCTAAAAGATATATATTCCATTTGATTTTTAGGAAAGGTTAAGAGAACGGATGCCGGATTGAATGCTCTCTGTGTATTTTCTCATTTAATCATCAAATAGACATATGAAGTGTACTATTACCCCCATTTCACAGATAAGAAAACTAAGGTACAAATATTAAGTAACTTATTCACCATAATGTAGTTTATAAATTATAGATACAGATTTAATCCCTGGTATGTTAGGATTCTGAGACTATCATAATCTTTATCTGCTATATCAGGCTGGTTTCAATGTTTATTGAAGACTCTATGATGTTTTAAGTACCATGCTGGGCACTTTACTTAGTACATTCTTTCATCTTTAGTTTCATAGCATCGATGTGGATAGAAATTATATACAGTTTATAAATGAAAGATGAAAGACTTTAAGAATTTAACTAATTTACTCATGGTTCCATAGCTATTAAATGGCGGAGATGGAATTTGAATTTATATCAGTTTAGTAATTCCAGAGCCTAAAATCTATCATATTTTTAACCCAGATAGCTGATGAGAAATCATCACAGTCCAGTAATTCTTTGTATTGCTAATCATAATATAACATGATACTCTTTATTGTGATTTTTAATATTTATCTCACATTAACAGTTCAATTCTGTGTAGAATCTTGATTTTATATTCCTTAGTTCATTTGACATAGTATAGAGATTAATAATACCTTAAGAAAAATGGTTCCAGAAGGATTCTCAAATATATCAAGAGGTTCTTTTGATTTACAAAATGTTTTGATTATTTTAAAACCCATTCAGTATTTTCCAATGTTGTTTAATGTGTTATGCATAGTAGTCAAAATGTCTTATCCACAATCATGAAACACCTGTTAAGCAAATCCAGTATAAAAGTACAAAAAAGTCCAAAAAAATACAGGAGAGAGAGAATGAATGTATGAATTCCTAATACCCTTTATCCTTCTTGGCCTTGAAATTTGGAATCACAAAGTAAAAAAGGCTAAAAGCATACCCAGAAAAATATAAACTCTTTCAACTTGCTTTTCTTTTGATTACTGTGAATTTTTTTAGCATCTTTATTGGAGTGTAATTGCTTCACAATGGTGTGTTAGTTTCTGCTTTATAACAAAGTGAATCAGTTATACATATACATATGTTCCCATATCTCTTCCCTCTTGCGTCTCCCTCCCTCACACACTCCCTCTCCCACCCCTCGAGGTAGCCACGAAGCACCCAGCTGATCTCCCAGTGCTATGCAGCAGCTTCCCACTAGCTATGTATTTTACTTTTGGTACTTGTAGTGAGGTGGATGGACCTAGAGTCTGTCATACAGAGTGAAGTAAGTCAGAAAGAGAAAGACAAATACCGTATGCTAACACATATATATGGAATCTAAGAAAACAAAATGTCATGAAGGACCTAGGGCTAAGACAGGAATAAAGACACAGACCTACTAGAGCATGGGCTTGAGGATATGGGGAGGGGAAACTGTAAGCTGTGACAAAGTGAGAGTGTGGCATGGACATATATACACTACCAAACGTAATATAGATAGCTAGTGGGAAGCAGCCGCGTAGCACAGGGAGATAAGCTTGGTGCTTTGTGACCACCTAGAGGGGTTGGATAGGGTGGGTGGGAGGGAGGGAAACGCAAGAGTGAAGAGATATGGGAACATATGTATATGTATAACTGATTCACCTTTTTATAAAGCGGAAACTAACACACCACTGTAAAGCAATTATACTCCGATAAAGATGTTAAAAACATATTCCACACACACAAAAAAACTAGAGCAATCATCATCCTTAACAGTGAATAATTAGAATTCCTTTTAAAATCAGTACAATCATCTGTCTGTATCCATGGGTTTGCATCTGTGAATAGAGGGCCAACTAAGCAATCTGCATATCTGCAGGTTTGGGTATCTGCGGGGGGAGGGGGTTGTTGGAACCAATCCCCTGCAGATACGCAGGGATGACTGTAACAAGAAAGTGATCATGATATATATATATATATATA